>CAJQZJ010013817.1:25397-39946 GCA_907164525.1 Lophiomys imhausi | reverse complement strand
ACACACACACACACACACACACACACACACACACACACACACACACATAGTAAATAAATGTAGGAAAAAAAGTTCATTCTATCAGAGTTGGATGTTTGAAAAATAAACATCATCCAAGTAAAAGGGATTTTGAATATTATATATCAAGGTTATACAACAGAAAAGTCTACTGTTGTTACATGTCCAGTCAGAGTATATTAAAAAAAATTAAGAGGCTATCCCCAGCCCCACCACCCCAGAGCACCCAGAAAAAAAATACCCAAAAAATGACCCCTCCAGGGTCATAAGAGCAGGAGAGCTAACCATGCCCATTACTAGCCGCAGCACTTAGGAGAGCAGGCCCTGCTCTTTGCCTGGGCACCGCAACACCTTCCATGAATGCTGCTTAGTAGGGATGAAACTTCTTGTTGGGCATCAGTTCCATTTCTCTGTGTTCAACGACATAAATAAATGATACCCTCAGCAAGAGAGCCTTATCAACAGGTTGTGAAGGGCAATCAACAGCCTATGATGTTTGTAGAGTTCCATGGGGCTCCATTGGCCAATGGCTCGACAAGATATAGCCCATTCTTGGTGATGGAGGTTTTATTTAGTGACCTTAAGATGTCTAGTGATGGCATTGTCTCCCCCATTCTATGGTGACTCCATTTAAATTCCTTTCATATGTGTATATATTTTAGGAAAGTTCTACACTAGCAAGTTTCCATGTGGCTTTTCAAAAGGCCTTTAGTGTTGGTTGCTGCTCCCCATATCCCCGCCTTTACCCTTTTTGCCCATCCTACTCCCCATTTGATACCCCTATTCTAGATTCCTCTTTGTCTCTCCTTAATATGATGAATAAACAAAGCCACAGTCAGCCGTGAGGTATTTGGTTTCCAACACTAGACAGGGAGACATGCTTAATGACATCAAAATACAGTTCTGCTGAAGGATTTTATGACAGTTTAACTTACTACTGTTGTCTAGAAACCAGACACATTATGATTCACAGAGATTTGTATTTGCCCCCAAATTCTAATTTTATATCACCCATTTCTCTTTTGAAACTATCAAACCATATACAGTGCTGACACTGAAAACATCAATCTTTAACATTGCAATGGGCCTAGTCTTGAGTGTTTTTACTGTGCTGCTACACAAGATCAAAGGGGCACACATTCAATTTTCTGGTGACATAAACCAGAAGGGCACTCTGCCTCACCAGGCACTGTACCCCACATCCATCACCATCTCCTTCATTGCCTGACTCAGCTAGCTTCACTGTCTTATCGCTGTCAGCAGTTTCTGATGACCATTGCCCAGAAAAGGGCCTTGCTATGATAAACTCATGGAAGTGAAGTCATGAGTAAACCCATACTGAAGCCAAGGATCTTATCTCCTAGTACTTCACTAGCCACAAAATTTGCACAATCCATCTGAAAGAGGACTACACACATTGGATACCCTGGTCCTGATAAGATTTTTGTTTGTTTTTTCTCCAGAACCCCTGGAAGTATCAATGTAACCAATCCCAAACTACATCTGTTTGAGTTCTCCAATATTGATTGCTAATGATTTCAAAATAACTGTCAACTCTAATTTACACAGACACCACAAAGTTAAAACCCCATAATTCCTTTTTTAAATCCCTCTTTGCTTTCTCCAATCTGTTACCTTCCTGTTTGTTGCTGATCCCCTTTTTTAATTTTCTACATCCCTTCCCTAGACAGACATTTTCACTATGCACTGCTTCCCATTTCCTTCAAATTCTCCATTAGAAATGTCTTGTATAGAAAATGGACTCCTGTTCAAGGCAAATGGGTGACAAAATTTAACCTTTCCACTTTGATACATCCCTAGAAATTCAGAGTAACTAGACTTCTGCTGTACTGTAACCAATAGGTGAGGATAGTGGTTCTTTTTTTTTTAATGTTTATTTATTACTTCAAATTACATCTCTATCACAGTGCTCTCTCTTTCTACCCTCCCGATCTCACCCTCCCATCCTCTCCCCTCTCTCCCTCCTATTCTACTCCTCCAGAGTGGGGTGTCCCTACATATCAGTTCCCCCCCACAGTTGAGCAGTCATATGAGGGCTAAGATCTTCCTCTTGCACTGGAGGGCTACATGGCAGCACCACATGAAACTAAAAAGCTTCTGTAAGGCAAAGGACATTGTCATTCGAACAAAACGGAAGCCTACAGACTGGGAAAAGACCTTTACCAACCCCACATTCAACAGAGGACTAATATCCATAATTTACAAAGAACTCAAGAAATTAAATGCCAAGAAATAATCCAATCAAAAAATGGGGAACAGAGCTAAACCAAGAATTCACAAAGGAGGAATGTTTAATGGCTGAGAGACACTTGAAGAAATGTTCAACATCCATAATCATCAGAGAAATGCAACTCAAGACAACTCTGATATTCCATGCCACACTTGTCAGAATGGCTAAGATCAAAAACTCAAATGACAGCACGTGCTGGTGAGGGTGTGGAGAAAGGGGAACCCTCCTCCATTGCTGGTGGGAGTGCAAACTTGTACAACCACTATGGAAATCAGTCTGGTGATGTCTAAAAACCATAGGGTAGCTCTACCTCAAGACCCAGCCATACTACTTCTAGGTATACATCCAAATGATTCCTCACCAAACCACGAGAACAGTTTTTCTTTCTTTTGTTTTTTTTTTTGCACTTTCCAGTAAAGCTAAGTTTACTTCTTTTTTTTTTTTTTGGTAGGTACAAGTATTTTGTTAGAAATAAGCAGAAGGGGCATAAAGAGCATATGCTAAAGGCCCTTGACTCTATTTCCGTTAAGTCAAAAAAGAAGAGAATTAAGGGGATATTTTCCCTAAAGAAACAATTGAGTTGAATTCTCACTACTAAGGAGTGCCTCCAACAACTAGTTAT
Source organism: Lophiomys imhausi (assembly GCA_907164525.1). NCBI lineage: Eukaryota > Metazoa > Chordata > Mammalia > Rodentia > Muridae > Lophiomys > Lophiomys imhausi. Next base: position 37,055 of record CAJQZJ010013817.1, on the reverse strand, counting down.
CACTTGGAATGGTAATTGTCTCATTGTATTAAGTAGTGTTGTTTCCAACCCTATTCACTGAGAACAGTTTTTCTTAATTCAAACTATTAAATTCAAATTAACATTTAGGAATCAGTAATTTTCCTGTATATCAGTAATGATAATATTAGGAAAGAAATTAGGGAAGGAGAATCTCATTCTCAATAGCGTCAAAAAATAAAATAAAATAAAATGCCTAGGAATAAGCATACAGAAGAAGAAAATTCCAATAAAACTTTAAAACATTGAAGAAAGAATTTGAAGAAGACATAAGAAGATATAAAGACTTCCTGGGCTAATGGGTTGACAGAATTGTCACACACACACACACACACACACACACACACACACACACACACACACAGGAGCTGATGCCTAGGTGACGCTACCACAATAAACAAAATGAAGCAAGATGATTTCTTCAGTGAAAACTTCCTCCCTGTATACCATGCCCATTGCATTAAACCTATTAAGTATGACAAAGAAGTTGGAATTTCATTCCAAAACCTACAATGAGTTAAGGCTTTTGGAAAATACTCCTGAAAATTGCCAGTATAAAACTGCATATCCAGCTACCTAAATTGAGGATTTGGAGGACTACTGAATGCAGCAGAGAACTGCTAACAAGAAAACAAGCAGGATAGATTGTACAGTGTTACAGAATGATGTGCCTTGCTTAGAGGGGAAACCATGCACCTGGGATGTCAGCCACACTCATCTCTAGAGCTGGGTGGCCTTTTATTTTCATTTGTTCCTTTCTGTGTTGCTATTTTCACTTTAAGTTTGAAAAATCAGTACACAATACTGAAGAGAGTGAGCAGTTCTCCAGTGGCTCATAGTTATGTTATTATTTTTTTTTTTATCATTAAAGGTCACCTGCATCCTGAGTTGCTCTCAGATGCCCCAGAATGTTCCCATGAGGTCCTCCCTTAGTCACAGCCCACTGTGTCATCCTATCTATATGGCACTTGCTTCCATGGCCCTAACTCTGTTCACACCCTGGACCACCAGAGGATATAGACAGTGAGGAAAGCTGAATGAGCAGCTATTACACGAAAGGTTAAAGGAGGAAAAAACAGGAAAATAGATGACTCTATCCTACAGAGAAATTGACAACACTGTGTTCTAGGTCACATCTGCTCTGTGAAGTGATAGAACCAAACATCTGGAGAAATCTCCTCAGATACAAGACCCAGGGCCTATCTTGGCACAAAGCTAAATTTGGCTGCTGAATTTCCATGGGAACAAGCATTGTCCTTGTTTTTTTTTTTTTTTTTGGTTTTTCGAGACAGGGTTTCTCTGTTTAACAGCTCTGGCTGTCCTGGACTTGCTTTGTAGACCAGGCTGGCCTCGAACTCGCAAAGATCCACCTGCCTCTACCTCCCAAGTGCTGGGATTAAAGGCGTGCGCCACCACCGCCCGGCGCATTGTCCTTGTTGTCAAGCTTTTTTTTTTTTTTCCTATGAAAGGCAATTTGTGGGCAACACGATCATTTCTAATATGCCGGTGAAAGTTTTCAGAAACCAAGAATACTGGCCAAGAGACCTTCATGGAGACACCCTGAAGTGGGGTCCAAAATCTCATCTTCCTTAAAGGCTTAGAACTCAATTCTGTCAGTCAACCAGACAGCTCCATCTCTGTGGCATGCATTTGCACAAAAAAAAACCAAACTTCATAAAGAACCAAAAAATAATGACACTGCAAACTTATTGTTTGAAAATTAAATTACACAGTTACCACAGAACCCAGGAATTCTACTCCTAGGCACATTCCCAAGAGAATAGAGAACATGTAGACATGAACAACTCTACTATCATTATTTGTAATAGACAAAACTGAAACATTCTACATGCCCATCAACTGAGGAAATACATTAAAATGAGATTGATTGACTAATAAAATTCCAACATATGGATCTAAGAATGAAGTACAAATAACCTGCTCCAATGTGAATAAAATTTTCAAACTTCAGGATAATTAAAATTAGCTACATCTAAGGAGTCCAGGGACAACTGGACAACTGAAACCTCAGAAGAAAACAGATCAGGAACCAAAGAAGATAAGTAACCCAGATGATCCAGCCTCACAGACTTCCTCAATAGCTGTTCCCTCAAAAATCTACAACCACAACAACTCAAAATCACTAAGATTGTTCAGCCCCACAGACTTGGTCCAGCCAGAACTTCAGTAGAACTGAAGTTCAGCTTCTGTCTATAAACTTTTTAGAACATTTAAATAGCTGAGCACAAAAGGACTGAACATCAAATGATTCTATTAACATGCTTAACTATTATTCCATTCTTATTTGGGCCCAAACAAGTTTACTACATCCCAAATCAGCAGAAAGTAATTTTAAGAGAGCTACTCCCATCCCCAGATGACAGAGTGGGTAATTTTCCCCCCTTTAGTCATTTGATGGGTTATAGATACTTGTTATTTGGGGGGGAGGTTACAAGTTGTTAAATGGTCTTGTTAAATAGGTTTTGGAGGTTAGACTCAGGGATTTCTCTCTCTTTTTCTTTTCTGTATCCTTCTTTCTCTCCTAAGTATGGGTGAAAAGACTTGAAAAAATGGGATATAGTTGTAATATAGGAATGATAAAAAAATGGACAGATTATTGAATATGCTCTTATATCTTTGTATACTGATAAAATAATTAAGATTACATTTGGCTACATCTGTATTAATCCTTGTATATTGATACAAAATTAAGATTATATTTGGCTACATTGGTATTGGTCTTTGTTTATTGATACAAAATTAAGGTTAACTCTTTTTAAGTTATTGTACCTAGGTAACACTTAAAAATGAAAGGTGAAGTTTTGGCCTTTTGTTAGCAACTGTCATAAATTGTTTAGGATAATTAAGAAATGCAAACTAATAGTCATTCAAGTATATCATTTTGTTAGGTACTAGGGTAGTCTACCACAGTTATTTTCTAAGTTAATCAGAAATCAAGTTGCTAGAAGACAAGCAACATTTGCTCTCAAGCTCTGTTTAGAAGGCTGCCAGTTTTTTAGTATGTAAGGAGAGCTAAGTTTTCCACCTTTGCTGCAAGGCAACAGCTTTTGTTAAGTTAGCCACACTTTTGAAATGCATTTGGGTTCAGTTCCCCATGCTTTGGCTAGGAAACTGGCTTTCACCGGAGCCTTCTCAGGCTGTAAGCACGGATTCTAATTGCCATAGTTGGGCGCCAAATGTAAAAAAATATAGCTAATTAAACTATTTAACCAGTATTTAGATTATTGTATTAAATTGGTTTGGCAGTTGTTAATTCTCATCCAGACATTATAAATGAGCACACAGAGACACAGGATGGATTTTAGCAAGCCTTGGCCTGAGTTGTGCAATCCTAGCCCATCTAAGCTAGCTCTTAATTCTATTGCCCAAATATGACCCCATATATACATACATCCCCTTGGACTGCCATTCTCCATGATATGCGGATGTTCCTGGCCATGTGGAATGAGGTTCCTTTCTCTAACCCATGGTGTGTGCCTCCTTCTTCCTGCTGCTGGCTAGAATGCCTTCTTCTTCCTGCTGCTCCTGGCTGGAATGCCTTCTTCCTGCTGCTCGTGGCTGGACTAAATTAATCCTCTTGCTAAAGCACAGGCTTCCTGCTCTAATCCCAGGAAGTCCCACCTTTCTCTGTCTTTGCCCAATTTCAGGCCTCGGCATTTTATTTAACCAATCAGAGTCAATGTAAGAAACAGACAGCAAACAGGACCAATTAATTAACATTTAGAATGCTTAACACTACCCCAACAGGAGGGTATACTGCATGACACACTGCAGCTTCAAACCCCACTACATCAAATGAATATGTGATGGAGAGGTGGGAAATTCGATGGAGAAGAACAGTGTATGTGCAGTTGAACTGAAAATGCAATGGCTGTAACAGGTGTCAAAGAAGGGCACCTGTGATTGATGAAGGAACAAGTTGTTGTCCAGTAGGGTCAGCAAGATTATGTGCAGAAACCTGGATGTTGTGAGGACTTAACCCCCAAATAGGCTGTCTGGCAACACAATTGCTCTGGCTCTGAACAGCAATGGGATGTTAGAATGAAGAATGGTCCATTTACTGGACTGAACTTCCTGAAAAGACCACTGTGGTCTGTGCTTATCCCAAAGACCATGTTGGTACATGGCCTATGCTTCATCAGAGACCGACATTGAGGTCCATGGGACATACCACCACAGGAGACCAAGTGGAGGTCCCTGGCACATGCCGATACTGGAGACCAAGTGGATTTTTGTGGTCCTTCCTGTTCCTGCTGCCTGTAAAGGGCAAGAAAGCTACTATTCCAGTAGTATTGTTGACTGCAGATGCACAACTGAGAAAGAGAGACATGGAAGGAAGGCTTCTATGACAACCCCTATCTTCACCACAACTCCCCAATCCCCCCAAAAATAAAGCCATCAAAGAGAATTTTTACAAATTGGGATGGGATGCTGAAGTGCAGTTCTCCACAACTGACAGCTTCTGGAGGGGATGCAGGTGGAGGACTGGGCTTTCCTCAAGGTGCTGCCCACTGGGAGCTTGACCATGCTCCATTGGGTATATGGACAAAGCAAAATGGACTTTTTTTCCTTTCTTCTTTTTCTTTTTTTTTTTTGGGGGGGGGGAGTTACAAGAGAGGGAATGGACATGGGAGGATTGTGAAGTGAGTGTGATCAAGGTGCCTGATGTGAGATTCCCAAATAATCAATAAAAATATTATGTTGGGGTAAAAAAAAAAGAAAATGGATTTCTTCAACTCTAAGAAAATATTTTTATAAAAACCCTTCATTCTAAAATATTAATAAAACTGCAAGAAACTTGCTTAACTTTGCCACCTGACTCATTAAAGCTGAAAAAAAAATTAAAGTGTCATTTTTCCCCCGACCTACCTCTGTTCCTGTTTCCATAATTGTTAACTGGTGGTTAGAAATTTTTATTTTGCCCTAAAACACCCAGCAGGCACCTTGAAAGAAAACACCATTTTAGGCCGTTTACAGAGAATTTTAAAATTGCATGTGTTTCACACTGCCTATATTAAAACGTTTTCAACAATATTTTCAACTCAGGCCCGTCTTGTATATTTGTAACAACTTTTATGCCATAACAAATCATTAGATTGATGTTACAGAAGAAGCAAACTTACAGTGAGGGATTTTTGTTTTGTTGTTGGAGAAGGTTGTCAGCCAAAAGCATGTGCCCTGACTTTGAAGTTGATGCCCCACAAACTCAGACGTATATATTTCAGAGCTGAATCCACTCTCAGTTTTTAATTACTGTTAAAAAGCAAGCAAAAAGTGATTTCAGCACAACCCTGAGGAACATCAAAGCAAAAGTAGCTCAGCAAGGCAATTCTTCTTGAAGAAAAGGTGTACTCACCCACGCCAGGCTAACAAGCATACAAGCCCACAGTGTCCTCCATCCATTATCCCTGACAGAGGTGACTGCAGCTCATCCCATTGGCAGGAGCTCAACTTCACAATCTGACTTGATGATCTCCAAGAGAAACAGGAAGGTTCAGGAAATATGAATCCTTGCCTTGACAACTACCTTTGGTAAGAAAAAAAAATGCTCTACCATAAATAATGGAGATCGGGTATCTTGTCCTCCAATCACACAGCATGTTTATGACAAAGATCCCAGAAGGGAAACAGGCTCTTGTTCTATTCAACATATTTCTCCATACTTCCCAACAGTATGGTCTTCATTCTCCTCCCTGTATTCAAATGTCTTCTTCTCCCAATAGACTGAAATACTCCCATGAGGGAAGAAGCCATATCTAATGTGCTATCCTGATCCCTCTTCCTTGAACACAGAAGGTGCTCAATAAATAACTTGCTTGGAACAGAAGAATTATTGGATTTAGAAGAAGTTGGAGGCTTCAAATTTCTAAGATGTAACTAAAGTTTTTAAAATACCCATTAACTAGAAATACTATTTGCAGAAACACAGCATAGAAGCTTGCAGATTACTGCTGCTCCACCCAATTCAAGGGCACAATGTAGCAAACCAAGTGTTTGCCTTACAGTTTATTTTTTTTAATTCCTGTCTAAAAAGATGTTATACCCCAAATAGTAAAATGAACATGTTTGCCTACCAGATATAACAAAACATTGGGAGAATTGTTAATATTTAGTCATATTTGTTTTATCTGGATTTTGTAAAATATGTAGGCATTTTTGTAAATAGCTGGCAAATCTAATAAAAGACAGTCCACAGAAAGCAGATCTGAAGCAAAGCCATCAAAGAGGGGTCCCACTGAGCACAAAAGGAATTAAAATCGCTTCTGGTGATTGGCAAAGCCCTTTGTCCTCTAGATCATATCTGATTCCTTTCTGAGTTTGTCTACTGTGGCCCGTCTTCACATCCTGCTGCAGCCAGGCTAACACACTCTAAATTCTAAGAACATCATTCAGTGTTGTCTTCTCTTCTCCGGGTCTTTCTGCACTGCTATTCCACTTGCCTGGTGTAGTCTACATTTTTCCTTCCTCATCTGCTTAATTCCTACTTTGCTCTTGGCCACATCTTCTCTCCTCTACACCCATGTTTATAAACCAGCATTTGGCCAAAACCACACTGTAAGGAAATCCAAGTTCTGGAGAGTGCTACAAGTTTGCTCTAAGAATTGCCTTCTAGCAGTTGGATCCAGCTGCAAAGAAACTTAGGTTATGTAAACTTCTATAGGATCATGAGCTATTTCTTGGGTGATGAATGTATTTAATCAGAAAACTGACAAGGAAGTCTCACTTTGGGGGAAACAATTGTGGAATTCTAACTTCATTATGAATGTATTTTTACCCACCAAATAATTGGAATTTATTGTGGGCATTGTGGCCTTTAAGAACAAAGTGGCTTGCAGAAGGGCCCAATGTGCCAAATGTTGATACTGCTGGAGAGAGGATTTGACTGTTGCAGGACTCCTTCCACCTGCCATACGCAATGCCATTAACCCATACAAACCTGTATGTGCCCTGTGTATGTGAGTGGCAGTATCCAGGCTTCACCACACATTTGATCCTGGGTACACTTGGTGTTTGCCTTTTGAAAAAACTCTAAACCTCAGCTGGGATGAGGAGTGACAAAAACAGCAAAATAATCTGTGGCTATGGATTTTTTTTTTTAACTGCGAGTAGTGGAATACTGGAAAAGCTTCATTTCTGATGACAAATTTTATTTTAAAATATAACTATACACTCAAAATTTTAGCTTTGATCACAAATGGACAGATTTATGAAACCAAAGGCAACTAAGTTGCTTACTCAGCTCTTGCTGGATTATTTGAGCCTAGGTCCTACTGTTTGCCAGTCCTGGTGCAAGTTGTGTGCACCCCCAGTGCTACGTGCACAGGTATGCATGAGTATGTTTGTTTAAATAGTCATCGTACATATGTACATAATCAATACATATTTATATCACACATATCTAGTTTTATTACTATAGACTATACAAATTGGTGGTTAACATAAAATGTTACCTTTTAACAGGCTGTTTTTAAAAACTAAAAATGTATGTACAGGTTTTGAAACTTTTCTAAAAGGAGGAAGAAAAGACTGTTAAGAGGAGGCTATTTGATGGCATTACACTTGAATATATTTTGCCTCATTCTGTTTATCAGTTCTAGCAATCTGTATAAACGCACTTAGAACTGATAGACAGTGAACTTGAATTTATCTTTGATAAAAATACATGCCACTGTACATTCAGACATTATTTAAATTTGAAAAACACACTGTTCTATATGTAAGGTACTGTATGTAAAACTCTATTAAAACTATTCCACATATCCTAAAATTTCAGCTTGCCTTTTTGTGGCCTTATGTTTTGATGTGAAGATTAAAAGAATGTGCAAAACACTGAGAAACTTTTATTGCCTTTTGAGATTTTTCAACTGACAAATGTGCCAAAGATCACCATACATAAAATGTAGTCCTCTGTAATTACTTGTGATATGTAAACTTTGTCAAAGATCCTACTGATGAAAGCTTTAGCAAAGTCATTGTGGGGTAGTTGCTTAAATTTGCATATAAAAATTAGTGCCTATAAAAAAAAAAGAAAAGAAAATATTCCTGACACTCTAGGCCTGTTTACAATCTTTGACTCCTTGCTTTGACTGTACCCCTATTCCAGCTTCTCACCATTACCTAGCTGTTCACTACATCCCAGGCCTTTTTCTGAGTCTCCCAGAGGTCCAACAAATGGTTGTTGTAGAATCAGCATCCCTCCTGAAAGTCTTATGTATATGCACCAAACAAATACGCAGGTTAAGTCTTGGTTTGTCTGAGACTGAGTCCTAATAAAAGCTGACTCACAAGAGGAAAACAAGAGGTAACACCGAAATAACCCCATGCCATTTGGTATAGTGAAGCCTCACCTAGCTAGCATCAGCTCATTTAATGCTTGTGTGAACAGAAGGGAGTGATGATCACCATCCTTAGTTCATAGCTGAGGGAATCGAAGCTCAGTTCTGAGAACTTAGGGCATCTTCTGGGTTCAGAAAGTGATAGTGTAACTCTTAAAGTAAGACTAAAGTTGAAATCAAGTCATATTTTCTTAAACACCAGAAGTTACTGCCTCAGAATTCAAGCAGTAAGACCTTCAAAGCTTATACTTCAAGAAAGTGAGATCCCTGGTCCCAACCCGATATCAGTCCCTCCCAGCTGTCTGTTCTCAATCAAATGGTAGTTGGAGATTGACTAGAGCTGGTACTAACCAAGAAGGCAGACCTTCAATACATTCTGCACTGGCGAAATTCAGGGCATGAGTTATGTAGTTATGGTGAGGATGGCCACTCGTCTCAGAGCTGTGTCTCCTCTCCTTGAACTCTTGTAAAGCTCACAAAAGATTCTTAAAGGCGAGAAGTGTTCTTGTGCCCATTTTACAGATAAACTCACTAAAGCTCAAAAGACTAACTTGCCCATAGCTAGTTAAATTGCAAGTACATGGCAATTAAAAAACAAAAAGGAATTTACATCTGGCTGTAATTCCAAAATACTGGAGTTTTAGCCCTAGTCTCCGATGACATGGCTAGCATGGGTATTAAATTGATGAGACACCATTTTGTGAAACCAATGTGTTCAAAAATGCCAGAAATTTAAGGCTCTCAGGTCAGATTGGGTATTCTCTCCCAACCTCACAATATTGCTGAGCAGCTATGACTGTCCTCACCACACAAATTGAGAAACTAAACTCAGACAAGTGAAGGGCCTTCACCACAATAGCACATGGCAGTACTGGAAGAAGCTGAATTTCAACTCAGATATATCTCATTCCAAAGTACAAGTGTCATTTTAGCACATGATTAAAATCTCTACTATAAGACAACTAGGCTTATCAAGGGTACCAAAAGTAGTTTCTCTCTATCTTACTCACATTCATAGATTCCAAAGCTTAGTGTACCTCCCCAGCCAATCCAGTCTTGTCTTTATCAGGTTTAGAGTTATATATGACCTAAAATAACAACTTAAATATTAGCCATGATTTTTATTTCATATAAAAATGAAAGATAAAAAAAAAGAAAGACACAAAAAGGCAGGTAGCTTAAGGATAATATGGAATTTCAGAATGACCTGAACCCAGAACCAAGCAACTCTTTCTTCTATTGTCCTCATCTTCAGGGCATGTGACATTTCTGGAATCCCAGATCACTCTATCCAAATTCCAAGAAGCAAAATGGAAGGAAGAATCAAGAGTAACACAGTTCCTTCTACTAGCAGACCTCCTGAAATTCTGTATAACATACTTCTAGCCAGATTTAATCACATAGAGCTACCTCCCCTAGCTGACAAGCATACCTTTGGTGGGGCATTATGTAACTAAAGAGGAAGGGGGGAAAATCATGATAAAGAAAGCGACTAATTTACACTAGTCATGCCAAGCTTTGATGCCCCACATTGCATCCATCTCCTCGTTGAAGAGTTCCTGACTTCCAAAGCAAAACGTGTTCTCTCTTCTCTGAAGTCTTGTCTCACCAATGTGGCTTTTCCTGTGCATTATGTCAACTTATAATTTCTGGAAGATATGATAATTGTATTGTTGAGGTTTTTGTTTACTCTAAACAAGTTAGAGTCATTTGGGAAGAGGGACTTTCAGTTGGAAAATATTTCCATAAGATTACTATCCTAGGCAGGCTAGTGAGCATTTTCTTAATTGATGATTCATGTGGGAAGGTCCAGTCTATGGTGGGTGGTGCCTTGCCTGGGCCAAGGTGGTCTTAGGTGGTATAAAAAAACAGGCTAGGCAAGCCATGAAGAGCAAGCCAGTAAGCAGCACCCCTCCAATGGCCTCTGTTTCAGTTCCTGCCTCCAAGTTCCTCCCTTGAGCTCCTGCCCTGACTTTTTTGGATGGTGGACTACAAGCTGTAAGATGAAATAAACCCTTACCTTCCCAATCTTCTTTGGCCACGATGTTTTTAATCACAGTACTAGAAACCCTAACTAAGACAACAATTATGAGAAGTAACTGGGTAGTAGTGAGCCATGTAGATGAATTGCAGATCTAGATACTGCTGCATTTGTAGATGTGAGTAGGTCTAGATGCAGAAGTATACAAAGATATAAACATTCAGAGAACCAGAGAAGGTACAGGTTCTAGAATGAAACATAGCAACACACAACTCTTACTCTCAACCTTAATTTTCATACAAACTAGTAGGTTAATTGACCCCAGCTTTAAGTTCTTGATCTATAAAATAATGAGTCACAATTATTCCTTTTTAATAGGGCTGTTGTGATGGCTAAATGAGATAAGGCATATGAAGGATTTAATATTATGTCCTGCTCAGAGTAAACTTCCATTAACTGCCAGACACTCTCCTTCATTTCTCACAGAGATCCCACATGACTGTGTTCTAATTTTATTTCTGTTGCATGATAAATAACTTCACAGAAAGCAACTGAGGACGAAAGGACTTGTTTGAGCTCACAATTCCAGCTTATATCAACCATAGTGGAAGTCGAAGTAGTAGGAACCTACACAGCTAGTCATATCATATCCATACTCAGGAACAGAGAGAAATGGACGTATGCATCATTATCCACTCCACTTGCCTTTTTTTCACTCACAGAGTTCATAACCCAGCCCATGAAATGGCACAACCCACATTTAGGGTGGGTCTTCCAAAATCTATTAACTCAATTATTTTTTTTTTCCTCACAGGCATGCCCAGAGATCAGCTTGAACTAGGCAATCCCTCATGTACTCTTTCCAGGAGATTCTAGAGTATGGTAAGTTGACCATTAAAACTAGTTATCACAGGCTGGTGCCATTGCATTAAGAAGACTGTGAGCTCATTCCACCAGGACACATGGAAGCAGATAGACATGATTGGGAATGTTGGAAGTTGGAGATGTGAATTCTCAGCTGTTCCTGCTGCCATGCCTAGTGCTTGCCACCCCATTTCTTGGCTGTGATGCTGATAAACTCTCATTCCTTTGGATCTGTAAGCCCCAAATAAACCCTTCCATCTAAAGAAGAAGAAGAAGGAGAAGGAGAAGGAGAAGGAGAAGGAGAAGGAGAAGGAGAAGGAGAAGGAGAAGGAGAAGGAGAAGGAGAAGGAGAAGGAGAAGGAGAAGGAGAAGGAGAAGGAGAAGGAGAAGGAGAAGAAGAAGAAGAAGAAGAAGAAGAAGAAGAAGAAGAAGAAGAAG
>CAJQZJ010013817.1:0-25387 GCA_907164525.1 Lophiomys imhausi | reverse complement strand
AGAAGAAGAAGAAGAAGAAGAAGAAGAAGAAGAAGAAGAAGAAGAAGAAGACTGCTGCTGCTGAACTGGCCAAGCATGATGGCCCATACCTTTAATCCCAACATTCTGGAAGCAGAGACAAATGGATCTCTGTGAGTTTGAGACCAGCCTGGTCTATATAGTGAGTTCCAGAATAGTCAGAGCTACAGAGTGAGACTCTCTCTGAATAAAAGAAGGGGAGAGGAGCAGGAAAAGGAGGAGGAAAAGGAGAATATGACTGCACTGAGGTTTCAGAAGAATCTAGAGTAGCAATGTTGGTAGCATCACTGCTGGCACATGAATCAAACAAACCTAACCTCAAATCCTGAGCACTTAGTTCAAGATCTGTCTACTGTCTCTTCCCACTCTTGCCATGTCTACTACATAGTAAGCTTTCTTTGATATTTGCTGTAATAAATTCAAATAAACCAACTGTCATTTTGTCTTAAGGCTTCCTAAGACTGTGACCTCCACTACACATTGAGACATAGAGGAGGAGGGATGTTTTTAATTTTCAAGATAGGGATCATTTTCATCTGAAATCCATATAGCGTAGAAAATCTGATTAGAAATATCTTATTTAGGAAGAAATTAGCTCCAGGCAGTCTTTTAGACTTGCAGAGGAAGAATGAGGAAAACCAGATGCAGATGCATCTAAATCATACACTGAGCTCCTCTCCTGCAGAGATGAAATTTAACATTCTAAGCTGCCTGCTTCATTTGCTCCACATTCAAAACAATTTGAGTCTCTTTCCTACTAAGAATGAAGATATTTTCATAAGCAGTAAGTTGATTTTGAGACATGACTGCCCTTGGGAAGAAAAGATTAGAACAACCACATACATTCCTAAAAATGAAGAGAGACACCCTTCTCTGCAGCTGATAAGCAGAGCAGGAGGCCTCTGGCACAGAGCTGGGCTGCAACGGAGGGCTTGGGTCCTTTAAGGAGGTGCAGTATTAGGAGTTTGCATTCAGGTTGAAAAGCCTAGAGCTATATTTCTGGATTTTTCTCCATGACTTGGCTGTGGTCATTTCAGCTTTACAGCAAAGAGAGAGAGAGAGAGAGCACTGGACTCTGGCCCCTTTAGGTCTCCATTCACCAAAACAGTGTTTTATAAATTTGACATTGACTCTGACCATTTAAAAATGATGAAGTAAAGCATATTAACTTCTCATTGTTTTGTCGGCTGATTTGTTATCATGAATAGAAAATCTTTCCCCATTATGTTTTTCCTTTAAGAATGCAGATAAACAAAACACCCATACACACAAAATAATAAAATAATCCTTAAAAAAAAAAAAAGGAATATGGATAGGGGCATGAGGGGTCATCAGTGAGTAAAGAGTTTCCTCTGGAGCTGGACAACCTGAGTGTTGATCCCCAGAGACCACAGAAAAGTCAGACATGGTGCTACATGTCTGAAACTCCACAGTGAGATGGAAGGCAGAGACAGGAGGATTCCTAGAAACATGGTGGGCAGCTAACCTGGAGTGTGCAGTGTATTGTCAGACATGATACACCCTGCCTCCATAGAGAAGGGAAGAAAAAGAATAAAGGATTTGAGGCTTAGAACAAGACCCTAAAGTCTCATCCTCTAAGCCTTGTTGAGGGAGAAAGATCCCTGAGCTAGTGAGGGATTCTAGGTAGGATCTCAAGTCTCCATTTTATTAAGTTGCTAGATACAAATTCTGGTTCTCAAGTGACTTATGGTCTAGAAGAGACACAGCAATAGTTCAAGAAAGGCAAGGATGCTCAAATTGAGAATCAGACAGAAACTCGCCTCTGTCTGGAAAGGCCACATAGATTTGCTGAGGAGGTGTTGGGATAGCTTGTTCTTCAAGGTAAAGCTGAACAGGAGCTCACTAAACCCACAAGAGGAGAAATTATTCCAGGAAGAGGCAAAACAAAGCTTAGAGTGTTTAGGGAAGTACAAACAGGGATAACAATCCCATAGATGAAAGAGTGGAGGGTTTACCAGTAATAAAGGTGATATCCTTACGTCTATCAGAATGGCAACTGACATTCTCCTATAGGGAGTGAGAAGCCAGACAGCTTAAGAAGGAAATATATATATGCTCAGTCTCCTTGACAGCTCCTACTGGCCCACTCACAGATGGGCATGAATGAGTGTCAGAGAGAGTAAGGTTAGTAGAACCAACTGGAAGACCACACAACTGCAAACTCTGCAAAAATCCTAGTTATCTGGCTGGTTTGCATATTTCACTTCTTTTCCATAAGTTTTTCAGAACCAATCTTTCACTGAGACAGTTGTGCCTTCTATAGACTGGACTCAAAACCAGTTTTGATTTTGACTTATCACTTATCTGAGTAATAATAAAAGTTTCTTAAACCACATGTCTTTATTTCATCATATAAATGACAGTTGTGGGTTCTTATGAGACTAGGGTAGTATGACCAAACGTGTCATGTTCAGTACTTAACCTTATGTTGTTAATCAAATGCTTATATAGTAAGTTGTCACAGACAGTTCTTAAAGTGCATTTACTATGACACACAGAGACTAACCTATCTTTTTAAATGTATTTAAGGATGACATCCCAAGAACGTATTTATGCCTTAAAAGGCACTTATTTAGAATCTTCACACTTTTTTATCTTCTTAGGAAGGATGATCTTGTAAAATGGTGGGTGGAAGAATTGAGAAAAAAAGAAGGCAGGAACATAGTAAATCACTACATTGTTCTCTAAATCATTTGAATCATAAAGTGACACCTACCCTTTCTCGGGTTTCCTTTAATTTTCCTTCTCACAGTTCTAGGCAACTGAGACAACCAGTTCTACCCTCATACCCTTGAAGGATTGTGTGATCCCAGCACAGCCACACTTAGCATTTCAAATAAGATGCCTGTCTTTTCAGAAAATGTGCAATTGTTCTTTTATCAGCTCACATAATTTCCTAGTGTCATTCATTTAGCCAGCCTTTATTAGATGATTTCTATTCTTGGTGGGTTGTTCACAGAGAAGAAAAAGACAATCATTCAGATATGGAATTAACAGCCTGGGCTCCTGGCAAGCCAACTGCAAAAAAATAAAATAAAACAAAACAAAACAAAAGGGAGGGGTGACTTTGACCTCCTCACATTAAGACTCTGGCTTGAATTTAGAAGCCACTTTGCAGTTTTAGGTCCTTTCATGGACACTGGAGTTTCTAATACTTATCAGATCCTTCCATGTGTGATGATCAGCCCTCTGCAAAGAGAAACTGCTGCTCACAAAGGACTTACAGCCTTATTTTTTTTTTTGTAATTAATTTTTTAACATCCCAACTGCAGTTTCCTCTCCTTCATTTCCTCCCAGTTCCTCACCTCAACCTCCACCTCTCCACACACAACCCCCAACACCCCCATACCCCATCCACTCCTCCATTACTCTTCAGAAAAGGGTAGGCTTCCCATGCACATCAAACAGCCATAGCATATCAAGTTGAACTAAGCACCTCTTCTCTTATAAAGGCTGGATGAGGCAACCCAATAAGAAGAAAGGGTCCCAAGAGCAGGCAACAGAGTTAGTAACAGGTCCTGTTCCCTATGTTAGGAATCCCACACGAAGACCAAGCTACACAGCTGTAACATATGTGCAAAGAAGACCTAGATCTGTCCCATGCAGGCTCCATGGTTGGCAGTTAAGTCTCTCTGAGTCCTTCTAGGCCCAGGTTAGTTAATTCTGTGGGCTTTCTCGTAGTGTCCTTGAACCCTCTGGCTCCTACAGTCCAATTTCTGCAACATTCCCCAAGCTCTACCTAATGTTTGTCTGTGGGTCTCTGCATCTGTTTCCATCAGTTGCTGGAGGAAGCCTCTCTGATTATAACTAGGCTGGACACCAATCTATGAGTATAGCAGAATATCATTAGGAATCTTTTGCTATCCTAGGTCTCTGGGCTGTCCAGCCTCTGGGTCTTGGGATTCTAGGCAGTGCCAGGGTGGACTCACTCTCATGGTATGGGTCTCAAGCTAGACCAGTCATTGGTTGCCCACTCTAACAATTTCTGCACCACCATTACCCCAGTACATCTTATAGGCAAGAATAAATTGTAGGTTGAAGGTTTTGTGGCTGGGTTGGTATTCCACTATGAGCTTATTTTTAATATTCAGAATTAGTAGGAGGAAAAATTGATGCTTCAACCTAAGTCTCTCTGACTCTAGAGCCTGAAACACAGTGGTCCAAACGAATGAGACAGAGGAACTTTGAAGAAAGACATTATCCTAAATTCTCAAACACATGAACTATGTAGTCTCATGAGGAAATGAAAGTAGACTTCTCATCATCAAATGTAAGTATAGTTTGGAAATGTGATAGACTCTATTTAACAACTACAAAAGATTTTAAAGGCTTTGAAAATATACTCATTTAACACATTTATTGAATGTCTACAGTACCTGTGCTTCTATGTGGATTAAGAATACAGCAAAAAACAAAACTAAAAAAAAATACCCTTGCTCTAAAAGGTTTGTATTCTGAAGAGAGAGGTTAAGAAAAAGCAAAGGAACAAATGTGCAAGTCTCTGAGTGATACACTCTGTGGATTTATAGAGGAGCTGCACCCTTATTATAGTATTACCTAGTATTAATATCTTAAGCACCAAGAAGTGTCACCTCTGTGTTGTTCTTTTTTCCTTTTTCTTTTTTTTTTTTTTTATTTGTTTTGTTTTTTGAGACAGGGTTTCTCTGTGTATCCCTGGCTGTCCTGGAACTCACTCTGTAGACCAGGCTGATCTTGAACTCACAGAGATCTGCCTGCCTCTGCCTCCCAGGTGCTGGGATTAAAGTCGTGAGCCACCATCCTCAGTTCTGTGGTGTTCTTATTAATGTATGACCACAATGTAACCATAACAATGAGAAAACTTCAAATTGGATGATGTACTATAAGATAATTGATCAGTTCTCCAAAGTCTCTTCTTGTTGATCATGTTGGTAGATGTATCCTCTCATGTAATTGTGATGAGGTTATCCTTAGGTTTCTACACTGTAAATTTACAAAAGGAGCTAGGAAATAATTCTAAGAAAAAGAACAAAGAACTTTCATTTTCTGAACAGTTCCCAAACTCATTGCTGGCAATACAGTACTACAGGGAAAGCTTCCAGGCATTTTAGGAACTGCTTCTTCAGTCCCATTCTGTTCCATTAATTTATAAGAAATCTACTCAGTACTTCTCTCCATGAGGCCCTTGTTGCTTATCTCTATTTCCCTCATGAGTTGAACTGGTTTTGCCACTTCTCCTTCCCTCTGGCTTTATCTGTCTTCCCATCTTGTGCCTGATTTGACATGACTATAAAGTTCAACTTTAGTTCAACTCTTAACTGAAGTGTTTATCATTCAAAGCTAAGCATTTCTATGACTTTCTGTTCTGATGTTCAAGAGAGATGAAGATCTTAATTTATTCAAACCATCATAATATCTTGGGGTTTGTTAATTTTTAGATTGTTACTATAGATTTTAATTAATGGTTACATTTATTGTTTGTGTGATTTGTGGTCTTAAAAACCATTATTTTTCTCTTCCAAGAGAGGAAAGTAACCAGTAGTTCTATCAGGTTGTGATGACTATTAACCAAACAATGACCAGTATGGCAATATTTGCCTAATGGTACATTAGTCCACTCCTATCTTGGTAGTAACCATAAGCTGTATAATTGGACTTAAGGCTTGTTCAGAAGGAGGGAAATCATATCATACCTGGTACTGGAAGCCTAGCCAACTACCTGGGGGCTGATGTGGTCATGGATTTTAGAGGAGATCCTATTACCACCACTTTATTAAATTAGCATAAGTTATAACTATATTCTAAATACTTAGCCTTATGCCCCCAGATAAGTGTAGCTCTTACCCTTCAGCAAAGAAACTCCTCTTTGAAATAGAGTCCACTGCAGAAAACCAAAGCTGGTCAGAATGCAGAGAGCAAGTGATGGTGGGATACTGAGGCCCATCTGAAACATCTACAACACAACTCCTGCATCTAAGATTCAGGAAACATTGTGGAAGAGGGGCTGAAAAGATTGTAAGAGCCAGAGGATGAGGAGATCCATTGTAATATTGTATCCTCCCAAAATGACAGGGAACCTTCACTCAATTCACAGACCCAGAGAAACTAAGTATCAAGGAGAGGGAGCTCAAAGGGATGATGCTTGAATCCCTGTAAGTAGGGAAGATAAAATAGATGTTGGATGTGCAGGGAGAGAGGGATCTGGACAAGAACCCAACATTGCTACCATCTGAGAAGCCTTATCCAGCAGATAATGGAAACAGATGCAGAGACCCACAGCCAAGCATTAGGCAAAACTCAGGGAGTCTTGAGGAAGAGTTAGAGGAAGGTTTGAGGAAACAAGAGGGATCAAGGACACCACAAGAAACCCATAGAGCCAATTAACTCAGACACAAGGGGCTCAAAGAGACTGAACCACCAAGTAAAGAGCTGCAAGGATTGGTCCTAGGACCACTACATAAATAAAGCTGAGCACTTGGGAGGCAGAGGCAGGTGGATCTCTGTGAGTTTGAGGCCAGCCTGGTCTACAAAGCAAGTCCAGGACAGCCAGGGCTGTTACACAGAGAAACCCTGTCTCAAAAAACCAAAAAAACAAAACAAAAACCTAAAGCTGATAATCCTCAAGTGGATCCCTTCACAATTGGAATGGGGTCTATCCCAGACTTAGACAATGTTGCCTCCCTCTGGAGCTCATTTTCCTAGTTTAGCTGCCTTATCTTGCCTCAGTGGAAGAGGTATGTAGTCATAATATGGTTTGAGATGCCAGAGTGGGTTGGTACTGGGTAGGGGGAGGAGATGGAGGAAGTGAGCGGGGGGTGGGACTAGGAGGAGGGGAAGGAGAGGGATGGGGATTGGAATGTAAAAAAAAAACAAAAAAAATTTTAAATTAAAAAAAATGTGATATAATTGCATTTTTATTTTAAAACCTGAGCTCCAAATTAGAAGTCAAAGGGTCACAGAAACTGAAGAACCCCACCTCTCTCTCTCTCTCTGACATAACAATAGTCACATACAAATGCAAATGCTGGGACATAGAAAGAGTTGGCTGAGTAGTATTCCATAGTGTAGATGTACCACAGTTTTTTTATAAATACCTCGGCTGAGGGAACATCTGAGTTGTTTCCAGTTTCTAGCTATTACAAATAAAGCTGCTATGAACATAGTTGAGGAGATGTCCCTGTGGGTTGGTGAGGAATCTTTTGGATATATGCCCAGGAGTGGTATAGCTGGATCTTGAGGTAGAGCTCTTCCAAGTTTTCTAAGATATCGCCAGACTGACCTCCATAGTGGTTGTACAAGTTTGCACTCCTACTAATCCTACTAGGATTGCACTCCTACTAATCCTACTAGACTGTACAAATTTTCACTCCTTTCTAATCCTACTAGGATTAGAGGAAGAAAAGAAGATAAGGCAAAGTAGCACTGTCTATGTGAAGGAAACTAGAGAAAGACTCATAGCAGTACTGAGACTTACAGTGTGGACATTTGGTATTGATATGAACAAGTATTCAAAAATTATTATAACATAATAAATCCCATCAATATATGAGAGTATCTATTTTTACCAATCCTCATCAATAACTAGATGTCATCCAAGTTTAAAAGTTTTTTCCCATCTCATAATTGAAATATCTTGTAGACTCTAAAAATAACTCTACAAGCCTTGCTTGGGTTCTCGCCAAGTGTCTATTTTGTCTGGAAGCCAAAGCCATAGCTTAGTGTCATGAGCTCTTATTCTTTATTCAGTGTTTTCTTCCCTTTGAGAACTTCTAGTTAAGACAACACACATCAATACATTTTTCCTTTAGATTTTTCTGGTGACCTGAATCCTATTAATTTTATCTGTAAGTCAACACATAGTCCCTGATTTCAGAGACATGTCTTTTATGAAACTATAAGAAAAGCACTGTGACACCTTGGATTGCAGCTAAACTCCTTACTAGTGGATTTATGGGATCTTAAATATTACTTGTCACTAGGTGATGCTCCCTATAGTGATACTCACAGTCAGAAAAACACGTTTCACTCAGAAACAGGCAGGGAGCATGGGGAGGCTGTACTGTTGGGTAGAATATAATAAAGCAAAGTCTTCAATCGTAGAGTCATGTTCCTTAAAGATTTTGTCATTTTAAAAATATTTCAAAGGCAAATATGTTTTTCTTCATCTATTCCTAATCTTTTCTTAATGACCTAGATCTGAATAAAACATTTCTTAGATTTGCTTACCTCTTTTTTTTTTGTGGTTTTTCGAGACAGGGTTTCTTGTGTATCTCTGGCTGTCCTGGACTCACTTTGCAGACCAGGCTGGCCTTGAACTCACAGAGATTAACCTGACTCTGCCTCCTGAGTGCTGGGATTAAAGGTGTGTGCCACCACGCCCAGCAATTACAGACAGCTGTGAACTGCCATGTGGGTGCTGGGATTTGAACCTGGGTCCTTTGGAAGAACAGTCAGTCAGTGCTCTTAGCCGCTGACCCATCTCTCTAGCCCTCCCTCATTTCTTAAACTTATAATATTCTAAGAACTGGAAGAAATGTAGAGTTAAACAAAATTGGAAAAATGTAAAGTTAAACAAAAGGACAAAGGAAGATTATGAGCAGTTAGTAACATGTATATAAACTACTTTGCGGGGTACCATGACATTTATACGGAGGTCAGAGGACAACTTGTATGAGTCATTTCTTTCCATACCACATTAAGGTTCTGAAGTTCTGTAACCGAACTTTTAAATTATTATTTAACACTTATTTATTTATTACTAAATTCACTTATAACAAACACCAACAATTTCTTAACTATTAATCCTATAAATTCCTACAACCCCTTTAACCTATCCACTAAACCTATTGATAATTATAACAACTACTTTCATAACCTTTTAGAATGATACAGTCTCTGGGGCAGGTCCTCAGTTGTCAGGAACACAAGTCTTTTTTGTAGATTCTTTAACTCACTTAGCAGTCCTTTTTCTGGATCTCTCAGATGCAGGTTCGTCAGGGTAAGTTGGTTATTGCAGTCTCACCTTAAATAAGGCTTCATGCTTTCTTCTCTGTGGGAGACCCCAGCCGTCTGCAGGCCAACTTACTTCTTTTGAATCAGGAACTCAGCTGCTCTGCCTCAGTCCTTAAAGCCAGGCACAGTTTCCCCTAGGCCACTGATCGGACAGATCAAACCCCTCTAGGCAAAAGCTGAGCCACAGGGTTTAGTCCTTGGCCTTTTGGTGTCTTGCTCAGGCTTTCTTTGCTCACCGGCTTCTTTCTGCTTCAGGGAGAGAGCTGGCCATCAATGGCCAGCCCTTTTTACAGCAGGACTCTTGGAGCGCTCTAACATCAGGGGCCTCTTCTCTTCTGGGCTCCATGCACTGTCCTCAAATAGGAGGAACTCTGTTTCAGCTTAATTTGGGCTTCGCCCACTAGCCAGGCCAGATACTTTGTTTCTTCAAATCTATTGAGTCTTTCCTGTTTTTGCTGACTTCAACCTTGTTTTTCAGTCTATTAAGTCTTTCCTGGTTTTGCTGACTTCATGCTGATAATGCTCTTCAGGCCCCGAATTAAGAGACAGTATCAGAAACTCCTATATATTTTCTAAATCTAATTTATCTAACCCCTACAAAGTTCAAACTCAGGTCATCAGACTTAGCACGCATCTGTATCCCCCTACCCCAAGCAATCTTTCCAAACCATATTATCTCTTTTTAAATATCAGTATAATAGATTTTAACTTTTTATTTAATACGTTAAAATAAATATTACATTTTCATATTCACTGTTACTGTATGTTTGCTAACTCAAGCTATGACTTAACTGCTACAAACTTTTTTTTTATGTTTATTTATTACTTCAAGTTACATTTCCATCACAGTGCCCTCTTTCCATCCCTCCCAGTCCCACACTCCCACCCTCTCTCCCTTCTCCCACCTATCCTACTCCTCCTGAGTGGAGTGTCCCTACATTATCAGCCCCTCCAGTTCAACAGTCATATCAGGGTTAAGGCTTCCTCTTGCACTGGCAGCTTACATGGCAGCACCACTAGGACAAAGTGTCCCACTAACAAGTAACAAAGTGTACATTCCTGTTCCCTTCGGTGCATTGGTTGTAGTATAGTTATCCTGTACTCCATGGCTAAAATCCAATTATAAGTGAGTAGATGCCATGTGCATCTTTCTGAGTCTGGGTTAGCTCACTCAGGATGAACTTTTCTAGTTCCATCCATTTGGCTACAAATTGCATGATTTCCTTGTTTCTGATAGCTGAGTAGTATTCCACTGTGTAAATGTACCACAGTTTTTTATCCAATCTTTGGTTAAGGGACATCTGGGTTGTTTCCAGTTTCTAGCTATTATAAATAAGGCTGCTAGGAACACAGATGAGGAGATGTCCTTGTGGTTTGGTGAAGAATCGTTTGGATGTATACCCAGAATTGGTATGGCTGGGTCTTGAGGCAGAGATATTCCAAGTTTTCTAAGAAATCACCAGGCTGATTTCCATAGTGGTTGTACAAGTTTGCATTTCCACCAGCAATGGAGGAGTGTTCCCCTTTCTCCACACCCTCCCCAGCATGTGCTGTCATTTGAGTTTTTGATCTTAGCCATTCTGACAAGTGTGGCATAGAATATCAGAGTTGTCTTGAGTTGCATTTCTCTGATGATTAAGGATGTTGAACATTTCTTCAAGTGTCTCTCAGCCATTAAACATTCCTCCTTTGTGAATTCTTGGTTTAGCTCTGTTCCCCATTTTTTGATTGGATTATTTCTTGGCATTTAATTTCTTGAGTTCTTTGTAAATTATGGATATTAGCCCTCTGTCAGATGTGGGGTTGGTAAAGATCTTTTTCCAATCTGTAGGTTGTAGTCTTGTTTGAATGACAGTGTCCTTTGCCTTACAGAAGCTTTTTTTATCGCTAAAAGCCAATTACCACAATAAAATATTCTGTCATCTCTTCAAACTGTCCTAGCATCCTGAGATAAGCCTTATTGTCCTCATTAGAGCAATGTGTTACAGACAGAGTGGCTTACTCTAAAGAAATTCATTGTCCTGTCCTAGAGACTAGAAGCCCAAGATCAGGGTGCCATCAGATTTCATTTCTTTCTCCTCAGCTTCTCCCTATGTCTTTACAGACTTCCTGTGTGTAACTGGATCTCTTCTTATAAGGGTATATTATAAGTGTCTTGCATGTGAAGTGCAAGAGACTGATGCTTCAACTATGAATTGGGTACTGGTTGAGGTTCTGACACAAAACAGCTCATGGTATCTCCTTTTATTGATGGGAAAATACAGGCTCAGAGTCATTAAGTCAGACCTCGAACATTACTTAGCTAATGATCATCAGATCTGAGACTGTGATCCAAGATAACTCATTTACCTTTCCACAAAATTAAACTTCCCTAGTGCCACAAAGCACAAAATGAATCAAGAATATGGAGTCTAAGATCAGCCACTAGAAAGCTGAACAATCCCAAACACACTGTCAATTTCATAACTATATTTGTCCAAATAGTTTAATGCAAAACAATCTGGGTGAATAACCAAAAGATTAAATTTCCAATGTTAGTGGAATAACATTGGCTGGCTCCCAGGCCTGATAGGAAGGTTAAGCAATAAGGATTACAAAATAGAGCAGAATCAAAGAAAGCCAAGCATTTTGAATACCATCCAAAGGTATGCCCAGTCAAATTATTACCATGACACTGCCAACAGCCACTGTTGCGGAACACACTGTCTGCCTCAGATGTTCTGTCTCCACTTCTACACCCCCAAATTCAGAACCCCTTTCATTTCTATCATAGCTTCAGATTCACTGTCCCAGGATGAGGCAAAGGGTTAGCCCAGCCTGGGCCACATCAATGCTGTGGCTACCAGACAGCTGTGAAAAGAGGAAGCAGCCACTGAAGAGGCAACTAGGCTACAAATTTAAGATAGGAGTACTAGGATTTGAGACAGCAAAATGACACTTGACCTCAACTTTTGCAATAGTCAAAACGGACCAGAAGCTATGTATTTATTATAGGACTTCATCAGAGGAGGAAGAGTAACAGTTTTGAACTTTGTAAAAGACCTCAACTACATTGTCAAAATTCAGCATAAATATAGTGTGTGACCCTGAAAGAATGTGATGTGGGAGCTGAGTCTATATTTTTAGAAAGCACATTATGCAATCTGAATTCATATTCCTGAGTGTATTTGCCCATCCAACTCTCCAGAAATACGTGTATTTTAGAAGTCACGTATAATAACATTAAATGTTTGTGTAATCCCTCTTGAGCAACTCATTGATTGATGTGCATGTGCCAGGCACTAAAAATAAAGACAGCCTGAGACAAGCTTTCCCTGAGGAGAGGTGGCAGTCTGAGGAGGACCATGGCTGTGACGTACAGAGTTCAGGTGCTGCAGATGAGACCCAGACAGAAGCCCCAGAAAGGGCGGCTGGGGTCCTGGAATGAGTGGTGGTGACTACAGTAGCAGGAATCAGGGAGGCAGCTTTTGAAATTGAACTTGTTCTTTCCACAGACTTGACGGCTATGGGGAAAAGTTAAGGCTGGCTTCTGAAATAGAATGAATAGCTACACCCCTCTCCTGATCTGTACAC
Source organism: Lophiomys imhausi (assembly GCA_907164525.1). Classification (NCBI taxonomy): domain Eukaryota; kingdom Metazoa; phylum Chordata; class Mammalia; order Rodentia; family Muridae; genus Lophiomys; species Lophiomys imhausi. Next base: position 12,784 of record CAJQZJ010013817.1, on the reverse strand, counting down.
TGAAACGTAACTCCACCCGAGAGGATTTGAAGGTGAGGCCTTCAGGGAGTGAGACTGTGTGGACAGACCCCTCGGTGAGACTGGTGCCATGATAAAAGGTCACCACTGTACTCCCTCAGCCCCTCTCCCTGTCACAAGTGTCTATGATCCAGGAAACCAGCCCTCACCAGAGCCTGATTGTACAAGCACCTTAATCATGAACGTTTTGAACTCTGAGAAATGTATGTGATTTATAATCCACCCAGGTTATGGTACTTTATTAACTTATTTATTTTAGACAGGGTCTCATCTTGGAACTCTGGCTGGCCCCAAACCCATTATGTAGAACAGGCTGGCTTCAAACTCACAGAGATCTGCCTGCTTCTGCTTTCCAGCTATGGAACTTTTTATTCCAAATCAGGTATGGTGGCACACGCCTTTAATCCCAGCACTTAGAAGGCAGAGGAAGAGGAAGAGGCAGGTGGATTTCTAGGTGTTCAAGGCCTCCCTGTTCTATATAGTAAGCTCTAGGCCAGTCATTCTCAACCTTGTTAATGCTCTGACCCTCCAATACAGTTCCTCATGTTGTGGTGACCCCCAACCATAAAATTATTTTCATTGTTATTTCATATCTGTAATTTTGTTACTGTTATGAATCCTAATGTAAATGTTTTTGAAGATAAGTGTTTGCCAAAGGGGTTGTGACCCACAGGTTGAGGACTGAAGTTCTAGGCCACCCAATATAGAGAGACCTTGCCTAAAAGAAACAAAAACAGCAAAAAAGTGTTCAGGATATTTTATCTAATGATATTGCCTTCTAGGTAACATTTTTTTTTAAACAAATGGAAACACATATACAAGTTAAAGTTCTTACCAGCCTTGGAAGTTTCTTCACTATAATATAAAATATATAGACTAACCCAGTGGTTTCTGAGTTCCCTTGCTGGTGATGACATTTTCCAAGTCTACATCTCAAATCTTTTTTAAAATATTCAAAGTCTCCCTTCAATTCAAGCCATTCAAATTTTTGCAAATTAAGCTATTATCAGCCCAAGGACTCCAGCTGTTTAGATTTTGGTAGATGGCTGATTTCCTGCCGTCTCCAGTGGCTGAGACCGCATCTATGAAATATCAAAACAGTCATTGAGCTCTGTCAAACAGCTCATCAGGCTGATTGAAGGGAGAGCAACTGACTCCCCCATCTGCAGGGAAACAGTCACCTTGGTTAAAAATGCATAGTCTGACACCTCAAGCAGATACCAGTCTCCCTGGCTGTGGTTTCAGTGTCTGAAAGCCACAGTCTCAGCTTCCTCTCTATTCACATCAAAAGCAAATGTGGTAAATGCATGTATCTTGTAAAAGCAGTTTGCACTCATACTATGCTATCAGAATGCAAGCCTCTATGTCATTGATAATAGTGGCGGCACTATAGAAAAGTGACCTGGGAGAGTGGACCATAATTTATAAGACAGAATTAAAAGGCATCCTTAGGTCTGCGTTTCTACGATGCTTGAATGAACTTATATTATTTGCATACCTGAGAACTAAATGAAAGAAAAAGATCAAGCATGCAAACCTCCTTTTGAGTGTCACATTGTTGTTGTAATATAGTTTAACACATCTTCGCTGGGCAAGGAGTTAATAAAGTCCTGTGCTGCAATCTACTAATTGGATGTTGGTAATCCTGCCATCTAACATGCTGACATTATTCATTCATGTATAATATGGGGATGAAGTTGTCTACTGTGCAGACCCAATTAGAGAAACTACACAGCAAATTAGAAAACACAGTAGCCTGTATGGTATATATTGTTATATTAGTAGTGGCTCTTTCAGTAATCATGATACATCAGACTGGACTTTTACGTTCCCAGTTTATGAAAGGCACAACAAAATCCCAGACAGGTTAAGTAAATGGTTTCAGACAACATAGCTAGCCCACAGGTGTACTTCCTACTTCCATTTTGTATGCTTATGTTTTAAACATGTATTTGTTTGTTAAGAGTAGAAATGTCATTTGCATTTCATTTTGTTGTACAGTCAACAAACCCAATTACAAAATAAGAATAACCTGGCTAACAAATCTACCATCAACAAAATGATTATCACCTTGGGCTTCAGTAAAGAAAGAGCCATGATGGGGCTGGAGGGATGGCTCAGCAGTTAAGTACTGGCTGATCTTCCAAAAGAATCATGTTCAATCCCAGCACCACACAACAGGTTATAATCAGCTATAATTCTGCTGACAGAGGATCTGACAGCTTCCTTGGGCACCAGGCACACACACGGTGCCTGGTGTTCTGGCAAAAACCATGCACAGAAAAACAAAATAAAATTTAGGTGAGAATGGAAGAGCTGCAAGTCCAATGCTTAGTTCAGTCTTTCAAATATAATTTCTCTGCTTTATTTATTTCTATAAATCAGTTAAACAGGAGATAAAAGATGGGGAAAAAGCCACTCATTTCAAACCTTCACAACCTATATTCTTAATGCTCTCTTTTCCCTCCCTCCACACCGTACTTCAACTGTGGCCTCTTGAAATGCCTGTGAATTCTTAACATATGGAGGGAGGTTCTGTCTCATTTTTCACAGTTCATGAAAATGACAGCTAGTGCACAGGTTGTCACTGTGAATGCTAGATGCCAAGACTGGGACGTCAACCATTTCCATTATTCAGAAGGGAGTCATTAAGTTGAGTAGGATTTCTTCATCATACCAAGCTGCCTTGCTGGCTGTTATACGCTCCAATGAACTGAACAAATCAAATGAGATAAAACACAGATTGAGTCAAGCACCTAAACAGGGAAGTTGGCAGATGGTAGATAGTGACACATTACTTGCTTACTATGGCCATTATTACGGTATGAAGGCTGAGTGCCTGAACCCTGCACTGGTGACCCGAGCTTGAGTCCTGGCTCTGCTGTTTACCAGCGTGCATTTTGTGAGTGCTGCAGTGAGAATTTTGGTTTCTTTTAAGGTGTAGGAATATTATGTGAGTATGTTTTTGTTTTAATCCCAGGGACTAGGGGCTGCTTCAGATTGGCCATAGCAGGTAACTATAATTGGACTTGTGCTCTAGCAGGAGTGTGACTTTGCCTGCTGAGGACAGTTTACATTTGGAATTCTGGGGACTCTTCAGAGGCTCCCCAGCCCTGAGAGGGGGGCGGTGGCTGCTGCCCGTGCTGCTATTGCTGTTTGCTGTTTGTTGCTGTTTGCTAGATGGCTGGTTGTTGGTTGCTGGTTGGAGATACCCTGGCAACAAAGATCAAACTTGCCCCAAGAAATTCAACGTCCCTAATCAAGAGGAAGCAGTGGAATGATATCAACACCCCTTTCCCCTCTAACCTTTCTCTCCTACCTAGTATTCGGGCTTGGAAGGGATAGGGGCGGTGTAGGGATGTAGGAAAAAGAACCCGGTGAAGTAGCCAAAAGCCTCACTACATGTGCCCAAGTCCACTGGTGATGCCCATATCACAATGACCTGAGATACATAGCACAGGACCTGGCATCACGTAAGGATGTAAGTAAGAGTTTGTAAAATAAATTCCAAAGACGTCACACACTATCTAAACTAGACATGGGAAGAGGAATCAGAGGGAACCATCTCAGCCAAAGTCTCTCACGGTCCCGCCACTCGTGTAATGACCCGATACTGCCCTCGCTCTCTCATTGCTATTACCCGGGCAGTCAGCCTAGTGGCACTGTGGGTGGCTTCCCTGTATCTTTTCTGAGCTTCCGCCATCTGCACCTCACCTTATGCCTTCACATCCCTCCGTAGAAAGGATGTGGTTGGTATAGTTACTTCATCAGGGCTTCCCTCTCAAAGCGCAGTCCTCAGGCCAGGACACTTCAGAAGGACTAGCCTCTGTCACATTCTGTCTCTGCTTCAGAGCACAGTTACAAAGTCAAATGATTCAAAACCAAGCAGTCTCTTTCCTGGAGTGGCAGCAGTTATGGAAGTGGTAAACATTTTACATTGTGGCTTAGTAACGTTCATTAAATTTTAAGTTATTAAATGCAACTTTCTCATTTTATAGTGGGCATCCCAGTCTGAGCTGTCACAATGTAAGGCCTAAGATTTTGTCATTTTTAAGAAACAGTGGCTCATTCCTCATAGTTCTCGCAGTTACAAATCCAAATCACCAAGTTTGCTATCTAGTAAGGGCCCAGTCTGCTTCTGCCTGTGTTTCTGCCTATGCCTCTCGGATGATGCTTTACCATAGCGGCCTCCAGTGGAATGAATATTATATTTTCACATTGCAATGAGACAGGAAGGGCCAGAGGGCCCAGCTAGTTCCTCCAGCCTTTCATAAGGGCCAGGATCTCTTGGCCTAATCACATTCTAAAGGTCACACATTGTAATGCTGCTGCATTGAAGTAAATTTGTAACGGGGATTTTGGAAACCGTAAACACTCAAACTACTACAGATGGGAAAGTGGGCTCTAGACTTCAGAAATAAGCTGTCCAGTATGGTGCTATGTTAGTATATACAGTGTATACAGTGTTGTCTGGTGCTCATTTCACTCCTGCAAACTCTGCAATTTCTTTTGGCTTTGTTGAACCCTCAGCAAGGACTAAATGCTGGGCCAATGCAAAAATCATCTCTCTGTCTCTACCCTTTGGTTGTGCTCCCTGAGCTGAAGACTATTATTCTAGTTTGCTTCACTGTTGCTGGGATAAAACACTGACCGAAACCAACCTGAGGAGGAAAGAGTTTATTTGCTTGTAGGTTACAGTCTGTAATCAGGGAAAGCCAAGGCAGGAACTTGAAGTAGAAACCACAACCACAGAGGAAGCTGCTTACTGGATTACTTCCTCTGGCTGGCTCAGCTACCTTTCATATATATCCCAGGTGTCCACAGTGGGTTGGGCCTTACATGTCAATCATCAACCAAGAACATACCCTGCAAAGCTAGGTGAAGAGCATGTGGTGCTCTTACAGCACATGATGGTTCACCACCTTCTAGAACTCCAGTTCTGGGGAATCTAACACCCATTTTCTGGACTCCTTGGGCACCAGGCATACATGTGGTACACATACATACAGGTTTTTGTATACACAGAAAATAAATAAAAGGAAGAAGGAAGGAAGGAAGGAGGGAGGGAGGGAGGGAGGGAGGGAGGGAGGGAGGGAGGGAAGGAAGGAAGGAAGGAAGGAAGGAAGGAAGGAAGGAAATGCCCTACAAACACGCCCATAGACAATTTGATGAGGCAATTCCTCAGTTGAAATTCTTTCTCCCTGGTGACTTGATTTGACCACCTGAAGCTAATTATGACAACTGTACACTACAGAAGAAAGAGGCCCTGTCATTGTTGTCCCAGAGCCTGGTGCCTTTGACAGCAACAAACATTTGTAGAATAAAATGAATGAGTACAAGTCCATGAATGAAAGGCTGAATAGGATTTAGGTGGGAGAAGAGTATGGTGAGAAAGTTCTAAAGAGGGGGCTATGCAACCAGAGTTCCAATATCTAAGGGTACCTGGACACAACTCTTCAACTTAAAACAGGACAAGCCAGGCAGTGGTGGTGCACGCCTTTAATCCAAGCACTCAGGAGGCAGAGTCCAACAGATCTCTGTGAGTTTGAGACCAGCCTGGTCTACAAAGCAAGTCCAGGACAGTCAGGGCTACACAGAGAAATCCTGTCTTGAAAAGCCAATAATAATAATATAAAACAAAAATCAAAAAAGCCAGAGGTACAGGACAAGCACACTCCCTATACCTCTGACTCTTACAGTCTTTCTGCCTCATCTTCCACGGTTATCCCCAGCTTTAGGTTCAAGAGTTGTGTTGAAGATGTATCCATAGGGAACAAACAGTCTCTACATCCTTCCATTTTGAAATGCTTTTGGTTTTCCTTACTGGTCTCTATCTATTGCAAACAAGTTTCCTTGATGACGTGTAAGGAGTACACTTGTCTGTGGGTATAAAGATAACTATTTAGAATGCAGCTAAGGAATATGTTGTTTTATGAAAGTAGCAGCTGGAGGTTCTCCCTCAAGATCCATGACTTCACTAGTCCCCAGTAGTTGACTTGGATTTTAGCAACAGGCATGATTTTCATCATATATATATATATATATATATATGTGAGAGAAATAGACTGCTACTTCTCACTGATAGCCCTCTTGTCAATTCCTCTCAAAGTCATGGAAACTTAGAGGATTATGTTGGTACATAGTTTTTTAGATAGAAGACTGCATTTTTCAGCCAGTATGCAACTACAAGTTCTAGCCAATGGGGTGTGACAAAGTCACAGGTATGAAGCCCATTTCATTATTTCAACTTGTCCCATATATGCATTTTTTCATAACAATTTTATAAACTACTTCCTTTTATTTAACTTTTTAAAAAATACAAGTCAGTTTTTGTGGAAATCTCATTAATATTTCATTATATATAATACTGAATTTAATTAATAATAACATATACAGGCCAACTAGATGGCTCAGTGAGTAAAGGCACTTGCTGCCACACTTGATGACCTGAGTTTTGTCCCCAGGACCCATGTGGTAGAAGGAGAGAACCGACTCCAACAAACTGTTCTCTGGCCTGTACACACATACCATGACATGTATGTACACACACACACACACACACACACACACACACACACATTTTATATATATAATAAGTCACAACTACAACTGGAATAAACAGTGTAGTATCAAGTAAACCTTACTGTCTCCTCTCTTGCTTTTCTGTAATACTGGGGAAATGAACCCAGAACTTTGGGTATGTTCAACCAGCGTTCTACCACTGAGCTACATCTGCACCCACCAAATATATCTACTTCTTTTAAGCAAAGACTAATATCTGGCAACAATGACCTTAATCATTTGGAGTAAAAGTCTACACAAACAAGAACCACAATACAACTGAAAGATCTCTTCTTTCCCATGGATGTCTGTCAGGACATGTTAGAGAGAAGCTTGGGCCTTGATTTACCTGGTAAAGCAGTGTTAACTTTCCTGGGAAGGTGTAACCCAATGTCTGTGTCCCCCAAACAAGGTACCAAAAGCAGAAGAACTGAGAAAGCTCATGCCTCAATGGGACACAAACACATATACTCAGCAGCAAATTCCCTAAATGTTTTTGGACTTGATGAATATATTGTTATCCCATTAGGTATATATGCCTGGTTCCCCTTGAGAGTAGATATGCTCTCAAGATTCACAGGAATTTTATTATGGACTTCACTATGTCCACATACAACTGGAAGGCCCTCATGGGCAGGGATTGAATCACAGTGTTATGTTCTTAGGAATCAGTACATACACAGATCCATACACATATCTTTGTTAATCATATAAATGGACGATGAAGGAAGGAAAGTTATGCAATTTATAGAACATCTTATAGTAAAAAAAAAAAAGTTATTTGAGCTTCCCCTGATCTCTGTAAATTAGTAAGAGCAGTACTTATCCAACTATATAGATGAGAAAGAAACTCCAGAAAGGCCAAAGTAAGTAAGTGTTAGGATTAATGAAAGTGTTTTACTCAAACTCAAGCCTCCTTTCCAGGAAGAAATACAATGAGAGGCCATCACTTCTAGATGTGCAGGAGAAGGTAAGCTGCCGAGAGCCTCACTGGCTCAGTGGATGAGAGTATCAGCCTCCAGAGCCAGTCAGGGGCAGAACCAGGCCTTAGCCCAGGCTGCCCACAGTCTAACACACTGTACTACTTAGCACACATAGCCTCTTATACCTACCTGGTATTAATCCAGTTGCCTGGATACAGATACTGGAATCAGACACATCTGGTTCAAATCCAAGCTCAAGTACTTGGAAAACATGTAAAGCCAACTCAGTTAATAAACTGGGACCCTCCCTATCCACTGGGTAAAGTGTGGATGATGGCCCCTTATTATACTTGAAGAGGAGGGGAAGGAGACAATACATCTAAAATTCTTAACAGTTGTGATTATTTCTCCCATGTCCAATGATTCAAGAGAAGGCCAAACCATTAAGATTCTTAAAAATTTCTTATTCCAGTTTTACAAAAGTAATCCAGACCAGGAGTGAATACCTTTATTCTGAGCTGGTTACTAGATACCATCTTTATTCTGAGTTAGGAAGATGACAAAGCACACACAGGTACCAGCTCTCTCCCCAACAATGCACACAGTGTCTTGTTTCAACCATCAACCCCAGGAATGTCCTCAAGATTGAATCCAGGTCATCAGGCTTAGCAGCAAGCATCTTACCATTGGAGCCATTGCACCAGATAGTTATTCTACACCTGTAACTACCACAACTTCCACCTGCTTTTCATTTTGCTTCTCACTGAGGGAGAGGACTGGAGCATATATCAAAGTTTCTCTCTAAAAATGGCAAGCACTTGGATTCTGTAGGGCTCACTGTGATTTCTTAGGAGTGTGCTGATTGCATTTACCTAAGCCATGTGCTCCTGTTCCAGCTGAGCAACATATACTCCGAAAAACTCCTGCCATGGGAGAGAGCCAAGGGCGACATGGGTAAAGAGGACCTCCCTAGGGACAGCAAGCTGGAATGCCAACCACCAAAATCCTTCTGTGCAGATCCTAGGACAGAATTATAGCATCAGGGAAGTCTGAGCTCAAGCCAGGTGGAAAAATAATCTCAGTAGTTGCACTGACATCTTTTAACAGATACATGCAACTTCGTGGTGCCAGGAGCAGTGAGGGGCATCTGAAGTGGCTCATTCTGAAGAGCTGGAGCAGAGCCTGATGGGTATTTGAGGCAACACTGTAATTATAATGATGGTTGCTATTACGTGCAGGTGTTCCACATTCCTTATTTCTAAGTCTCACAGTGACCCTGTAATAAAGGCAGTGTGATTATTCTGCATGCAATAGATGTGAAAACCAAGGCTTGGAGAAATTAAAGGTATTTAAAATTACATTGCCTAAGGACCAGCAGCTGGAAATTGGGAAGTGCCAGACTTGAAACTCTGAAGGCTGTGGGCTCTTTCCACTTACCTCACGCCGACTCTTAAAGTGCCTCTCTTCACTCATTTCCACACCGCACTCCAGAGAACGTTGCTTCTGATAGAAGCAGGCATTCCAGCTTCAACCAGAGTCTGTTTAACAAGGTCTAAGGCAACCATTCTCACCCTGTGCATCGACACCCCTTCCGGGTCATGTGACCCCTTTCACTACCCCGTATATCCAATATTTACATTATAATTCCTAACAGCAGCAACATTACAGTTATGAAGTAGTCACAAAAATAATTTTATGGCTGGGGGTCACCACGACATGAGGAACTGTATAAGAACCACTGGCGTAAGCATACTTCCTCTTCCAAGAAAAAAGTTTTCATGTTTATATTGAAGTTCCCTGAAAAGTTCTGCAAGCTGACTGATTAAAACTTCGTGATCATGGAGAGTTGAAATGTTACATATCCAGAGCTAAATTTCTCTTGGGCCATCTCTAATGTCCTTCATAGACATTTTTCACCAGCCTCTGCATCAACCTAAAAATCTTTTGAATGTCAAGTAAATCCTCTGCAATATATTAATTATTACCAAGCCACTAGTTTCCACCATGCCAAAGCTAAGAATGTCACTGGAAAATATCAGACCTATAGCAGAGACTTCTGCTTGGCTGCAACCCACCTACCTTACAGTCATTCTCACCAATGTGTTTGGTTAAGGTACTGATACATTTTTGTTTTGTGGCTATAAAAGTTTATGTGACTACTTTTGTAGTTGAATATATCATTCAGGACAGTCTAAATTCATGTTCCCAGGCCACTGTCCCTCATATTTGGCTCCAAATAAACCATCCAGTACTCATTTCTAACTAAAAGCTGTATTCTTATATTTTTATTTATTGAGAATTCACACACACACAATGTGTTCTGATCATCTTCACTCTCCTCTCCCCCTTCCAACTCCTCTTGGATTCCCCTCATGCCCCCTCCTAATTTCATGTTCTTTATTTTTCTTTAATAACCCACTGAATCCAATGAGTAGAGAGCTGTGTTTCCATCAACGGCTTTGGTGACTCAGAGTGGGGTCCCAAGGAAGATCCACTTTCACCAGAGCCCCTCAGCTTAGTGCCAGGTAGCAATGCCAGTCTTTTGTGACCAACCATGCATGAAGCCTACTTGGTGGATGTTGACTGATTCTTCCTGGGACCAGAGCATCTCCTTTGTTTGGTTGACAGTGTTTTGGTTTACTCTGATCTGGTTACTGGGTAGCAGTTTACTTGTTTCAAGGTCTTTGCATGAAAGCATGTGTCAGAAGCCTTGCTTGCAAGCATCAAGTTGCTTTCTACTTCCACTCCTCCAATACCTCATGACTATTTATTCCAAGCTTGGCCCTTTTAGTCTAGAAATTCTATGAATACATTCTCGTAAAGATTCCAAATATATGAGACCTTTGTTTATCCAGCCCAAGGGTCTTCCTAAGGTATACAACAACCCGGTAGAGAAACCCCAACACAACAACACCTTATTCCTGGGTTAGAAGGAACTTTATTGGCCGAGCCAGAAAGGCACACATAAAGGATGATCACCCAGTGTCTTAAGCTTGATCACATTCCCACAGATGTGCAGGATAAACCCAAGACATGATGGAGGGGACTGACCTTGGGGTGACTCGAGGAATCTGCTTCTATAAGCACCACATACATCTTATTCAAAACACAAATCCTTCCAGCTAGCAAAGAAGGTTGCAACATTTAGAAAAATATACAAGAGGGCATCACTAACATGGGAAATGGGAATTTAAAGAAAGTCTGAGGTGTTCAGAGGAAAAAACACCATTTGGAAATTGTTTTTATTTCACAATCACAATGATTCCATTGAAAGTATTTACAAAGTTGGGCAATGTTCGGTGTTCCCAATGTGTTTTTGTTTTGGTTTCTGTGTGGCATGTATACTAAACTGGAAGTGCTGGGCTACAGAACAAAAAAATGATTCATGGGCAACTTACATTAAGTGGAATTTAAAAACATTTTAGAGAGAAAATAAAATTGCTAAGTTATAAAACATTTAATATGACAGTTTTAGAAATTGTAAGGCTTTTTTAAAAGATAGTAGTTAAAAATAGGAAACAAGGGCTCCCAAAATAAGTCAGTGGATAAAGGCACTTTAAATCTGACAATCTGAGTTCACACATGGTAGAACAGAAAAGATCCCTGCAAATTGTCCTTTGACTGATACATACAAACACTGTCACACGCCTACACATGTGACACAGGACAACTTGCAGTACTTGGCTCTCCTTCCACCATTTATAGAACCTTTCCTACAACTTCTCTCTCTCTCTTTGTGATTTTTGAAAAGAATTATTTATTTACTGTTTATAGATGCATAGGTATGCACTTGCATATGAGTTTATATGCATATTTATCTGCTGTATAATATTCCATTGTCTGGTCACAGCATACTTTCCTTCTTTTAACCAATCTTCTGTTGAGAGATCCTTAAATTTTCCTAAATCTCTTGCTATTGATATTATGCAAATTAAGACAGAATAGTGTGTCAGTTCTATTTGTGAGTGTTTTAAACTACAATTTTCATTCTCTTAAAATTTAGCTCTAATGTAATTACATTGAAATTAGAAAAAAATCATCACAGGTTGCTGACTACTCCCAAATTTGATGAGGCTTTGTTACTTTTATGTGACCAGTTGTTTGTTTTATTCATTTTTAAAGATGTATTTATTTTTATTTAATGTGCATAGATGTTTTGCCTTGATGCATGTCTGTGACCCACATGTACACAGCAGCTGCAGAACCCAAAAGAGGGTGTTGGATGCTCTGAAACTAGAATCACATGTAGGCTCCAGGAACTAAATCTGGATTGCCTGAAATTACAATAAGTGCTTTTAATCACTGAGCCATCTCTCCAGCCTCATGATCAACTTTTGAAATAATCCTTAGGTGTTTTCTTTAAACACAGCCTTTGTATTTTACGGGGACAAAACTTTCTCTCAACTCATCAGAATATCAGGAAGACAGAAAATTGCAGACTTGGGGCTGCCAAGATGGCTCAGAGGAAAAAGGTGCTTGCTGCCAAGACTAATGGTCTATCTTTGATCCCTGAAACCCACATGCATGATGGAAGGAAAGAACCAACCCCCGCAAGTTGTCCTCTGATGTCTACATGTGTACATGTCTACATGTGCACCATGACATAAACACACACTCGCACGCACAGACACACAGAATAAATAATAAATAAATAAATGTAAGAAAATTATCATATCATGGGTCAAATCTTTCCCACTTCCTGTTTTTATAGTTTCATTTAGACACAATCCTGTTCCTTCAGTTATCTTACCATTTATCATTAAAGAAAAAAATTACCATATTTTTATTAAAGAAAGCTTTTGATAATTATAGTTCAATTTTGTCATCCTTTCTTAATTGTATACCTATTTAATCCATGTTTCTCATGATAACATGAAAATAAACCTCTTACTATAATTGTTAATGTATCTTTACTTCTGCCCAATTTGGTTCATGTTTTTGGCTATCGATAACCAGGACCTACTGCCATCCAGCTCCCACTTGCATTTGAGATTACTTTAGACATTAGCATCATTCTCAGTGGCCCCAGTTTCCAGGAGACAAATGTCAAGCCTTTAGAATGTTCCTTTGACATGAGGGACATATTCAGTACATAACAAAGTCAGGGAAAGATACATCTCCATATTGTGCAGGCAAGCTGCCCCTCCACTCTGCAAGTCTGGCTTCTCTCTGGCCCCAGTAAAATTCTCTTGACCCTCCTCAAAAATACAGAGGGAAGGAGAGAGAGACAGACAGAGAGAGAGACAGAGAGAGAGAGAGAGACAGAGAGAGACAGAGAGAGA
>CAJQZJ010013787.1:688-15356 GCA_907164525.1 Lophiomys imhausi | reverse complement strand
CTTGCCGAGGCTTTCTCTGCTCACCAGCTTCCTTCTGCCTCAGGGTGGCGTCAGAAGTGGGAAGCTCAGTTATAAAGGACAGTGCAGAAGAAGGAGTGTTGACCTTTACTAAATTTTGCCTTCCTTCTTATCACTGTTGCTGTTCTTGTTAATTCCTTACTGATATCCAGCATTCCTTGCTTTTCTTTAGTGACTGAGAAACAGAACCTACCTATGAACAGTCCAGTTGGAGCACTGCACAGACACACAATCTTGTGGACTGAATGACAGTTGTTGCTACTATCTAAACAGAGTTAGTTTAATAATAAATTACATACACACACTCAATACACAAATATGTGTGGGTATATGTTGTGTGTGTGTGTGTGTTTGTGTAAAATATTCATGCTACAAGTACTGTTCACATACATAACTTTGAAACGAGTAGTTCAAGCATTATGGAAATTTAGTTATCATTCTTCCCACATGGACTGGATGATCAGTAACTCAAAACTATATTAATATGTGTTGAAATAACTGAGCTTAACTCCTGTCATATTAAAATATTAACTGCAGAACATCTGTGAAAATATAATAGCAGCCAATTAAGCCAGTCTATCAATTTCAACAGCCTTTGAGAAAAAAAGAAGAAAAGATGGAAACCTGTGCATTATTTGGGAAGGGATGAAAATAAAATAAAATGGGATTAGTAATTATTGTTAAAAATATAGAAAACAGAAGAGAGAAACTAAGGATGAGATGTAGTAAAAAAAAAAAAAAAAACCCAAAGAATATGATATCTTTGCTCTAGCTAAAGCTAGAAATAAAAGGATAAAATAACACAATTACACAATCTGAAACTATCCCAACTCTATGAAGATTAAGACATTGAGAAGGCTCCAGGAGAATCTGTATGTTTTGATATACACATATATGTTCATACAAACACACACACACACACACACACACACACACACAAATATATTTATCTGTGTTGAAACATTTGTCTCAGTTTTTTCTTTATTTTATATGCAATTTACAAATTCTATAAGGAATACCTAACTTTGATTTAAAAGTTAGATTCAAAACACTTAATGTATTATATCATTGGTTAGGTTCAGTAATATTTAAGGCTCAAAATGAAAATTCAATATAATGGGGTGATGGTAAGCATTCTAAATGTTAATTGGTTCTGTTTGTTGTCTGTTACTTAATTGACTCTGATTGGTTAAATAAATGCTGAGGCCTGTAGATTGGGCAAAGACAGAGGTAGGCAAGACTAAGTTTCACGGGCTTTTATAGGGAGATATAAAGCATCTTGGGAGGAAGGTTGCTGGAGAAGAAGTCAGGAGTAAACAAGGAAGACACACCATGGGGTAGATTAAAGAAGATCCTTCCACGTGGCCTGGAACATCAGCTTAGCATGGAGAATAATAGTCCAAAGGAATGTATGTATATATGATGTTATATTTGGGTAATAGAATTATGAGCTAGCTTAGATGGGCTAGGATTGCACATCCCAGGCCTAGGTTGTTAAAATCCACTCGATGTCTGTGTGTATTCATTTACAGTGGTGGGTTAAGGATTAACACCACCGACCAATTAAATATAGTATAAATACTAGAAAATAATTTAATTAGCCATATTTTTCCACATCAATATGTTGTCACAAGATTCTTTTACTTCTTTTCCTCTGAGAATGTTAAAACCAGTTTTGAGGTTTTCTAGAATTTGCCCCAATTATAAAATGGGATTATCTGTTCTCCATTACCATTATATATACTACTAATTTTGTTTATTTTTCTTAATTCAAAACAGAATATTCAGATACATGGTATATATATGAAACTAATAGAGATATAATGAAAAAGTTACAATAGCTTCCATAAAAAATATATGTGGACACATCTTAATATTTTCTTGATTTTTAAAACTGCCCAATATTTGACATACCCTTTATATTTTGATACTATATGTCACAGAAGGACAATGTGTAAAATATTTTAGAAGAATGTCTTAGTGTTTCACACAAATACATTTATTATATACATGCACATACAAATGGTGCTTATAAATTTTCCTGAGATTTCACAGTCTTGTCATAGTATTTCAACAACTACTCAATGGAACTTAAACTTATTTTGTGAATAGTCTCACATATTTTGACTCTTCCTGATTCATGATAACTTTCTCAATTGGTAGATCAATTTTCAATCATTTTTAACAAATCAATGATATATACTTGAGTCAGTGTCTTCTGTTTTTGCCCATTACAGTTTTCAGATTATTCTTCTTTGCCTTCCTTATCAAAAACTAAATTTTATATCATTATTTCATATTATTATACCTCACTGATCTTTAGCAGTGCCCTTAGCACTTTCATCTACAAGTGAAATATTCAACTCCTAAGTCCAAATATTCCTTATCCATATTTCTTCCACTGTTCTTCCTGTATTGTCAGAGATTTCCTCACAATAAGAGATTTGAATGTAGGTATATATGTCCAAAATCAAGAGTCCATGAAGGTAAAAGGAGAATATACCATGTATACACTAAGAAAAGAGGTGTCAAAATGAAACCCTTATCACAGTTTGTCCTTAGATGGGTTAGTCTGTAAGACTAGGAACTTTGAACATTTTATCTATTCAGTTTGTAGGGGTTTTTGTTTGTTTGTATGTTCTGAAAACAGGACTTATGTAATCTTCTTAAATCTTTCTAATTTACTAATTTCATCTTTTTTGTGTGTTAGATATACTGCTCTTATTTTCTATTATACATACTCTATCTTATCTTTAGCTTTCTTTTTCAAAATTAAAATAGTTTAAGCTCCTCATTTAATCACTTTTAAATATCTACAAAATTAAAAATTTAATCCTAGAACATATCTTCCCTACCTGTATCTCTCAGTGGATCATAATCATAATATATAGTCAATTTACACCTCTTGTAGAAAAAAAATTAAATAAATTACATTGGCCACCATTTGTAGAAATAATTAATTAAATTTTTAACAGTATTTATATTATTGTTAATTGACTGGGCAGTTGTTAAACCTTAACCTGCCATTACAAATGAGTAAACATAGACACCACGTGGATTTTAACAAGTCTTGGACTGAATTGAACAATCTTGGTCCATCTAAGCTAGCTCTTAATCCTATTACCCAAATATGACCCCATATATACATACATCCCTTTGGAGTGTTACTCTCCATGCTATGACAATTTTCCCAGCCATGTTGAACGAGGTTCTTTTTTCTAACCCATGGTGTGTGCCCTTCTTCTTCCTGCTCTTGGCTGGAATGAATTAATCCCCTGTGTAAAATGAAGGGTTCCTATTCTAATTTCAGGAAGTCCCACCTTTGTCTGTCTTTGGTCAGTTTCAGGCCTCAACATTTTACTTAACCAATCAGACACAATGTAAGTAACAGACAGCAAGCAGGAACAATTAACTAACATTTAGAATGCTTAACACCACCCCATCAATTACCTCCTTTTGTCTAATAAAAAGGCTATTTTTAACTCATATAGTGAAAACAATAAGAACAATTATGAAACAATCATGAAAACCATATAAAAAGTTACACACATAATGTTTAGCCTATTTGTATCAGTCAATCTTGAAGAATAAAAAATCATCTATCTTGGAGTGTCTAAAATTCTGAACCTAAATAATTTCTATCATATCCTATATTTATAAACCTTAAAATTTTATTTAGACTCGAAAATAATCTTTTAAATCCTAAATCCTAAAATTCAATTGAAATTTTATAAATATTATGGCTTCAACCCTATCAAAGACATAAGAAGGGATGAAGTTATCTTTTGAGTGGGTAGGAAGCACAAGAGAGCAGCTTCCAAAAATAAATATGACAGTTTGTTGCCTAGACAGTCCCAAATATCTCTCCATATCATTGGACCATCATCTTCAGCCTTCTGGCCAAGCATTTTTCACAGACTAAATTGTTCAGCAGGAAATATGAAGGATTTTCCCATTCTGTCTCTGCAGAATCAGGACATGGACCTACCTGCAATTAAGCTCTGGTCCATCTTTGGATTGTATACAGTCTGTTGAGAGAGCATGGACATTTTTGCCCATTGGGAATTATCTCCTGATGGAAGATTTCTTTTTGGTGTTCACTGTCTTCTTCCAAGTGAAATGGGATTGGTCAGGAGCTCACTTGTCTTAAAGTCAAACAATTCTTAAAATAATAATTCTTTAAATGCCACTTTCTGTACATCTCTGAGGATTTTGAAGACATCTATTGATTTATAAATCTAACTATCTCTCATTAAATGAGTAAACTGTATACTTTTATGAATTTATTATCTGCTTAACCTAGTATTTGACATGACCAGGAGCTTGACTGGCCAGCAATCAATCTGTATTAGCCAGACTCCTAAATAGATTGCAATAGCAACCCATAAAAGGATTGGAAGTAGACCTGTACTTTTAAATGAGTTGTATAGGCACAATACCTTATATAAGAGTTGAAATGTACATATTATATGTCAAAATATAAAATTCTATGCTAATGAAACAAAATTAATCTTATTTTTATAAACATAAAAAATTCTATACCAATGTGTCAAAAGATAGCCTTATTTCAAGAATAACAATAGTTTTAAGTTTCAGAGAAGATTCAATAAACTATCCTTATATCTTATCATGTAATATATATATATATATATATGAATATACATATATATTCCCCCTCTTTTTATTTTAAAGTATTTTCTCCCTATATAAGAGAGAAAAGTTAGAGAAAAGAAAAAGAGTTCTCCAAGTCTAACTTCCTATACTGTGCTTAAAAAGACCATATAAAAATATGTAACCATTACCCCTAAACAACATTTATAACACATCAAATGACTTAAGAATCATACACCTGACTTTTTGGCAATGGGACGTCGCTCTCTTAAAACTGCTTCCTGCTGAATTGGGATGCAGAAAACCTGTTTGGAGACCCAAATAAAATGAAAAAAAATATGGAAATCAATTTAATAGTAACATTTGTTGTCCATTCTCTATGTGCTTAACAATTTGAATGTCCTGAGCAGTTTGTAGTGTGATGCTGGACTTTGGGTAGGAAAGTTCAGAGCTATATTGAAGTCCAGTCTGGATCAGTCTTTGAGGCCATGCCATCTTAGCAAGCTGTTTGAAGTTGTTCTGGATGCAGATTTTTTAGGAAATAGCTATTGAGGCAGTCTATGAGGCTGGATCATTTGGGTTACTTATCTTGTCTTCTTTGGACTCTGGTCCCTTTGTTCTGAAAATATATAATTTCTCACAAGTAACATATAGTTCTGCACTTACCAAAATTCCTTGGATGTGCAGAATACACAAATCAATTAAGGAATATTTTCTGTTCTTTGAACAAAAGAAACACATTTGTAAGTTCCCATTCATGCCATAAAAAGATGGCAGGTAATAGTATTACATATATATGCTATATATAATCTATTTTAAATTTAAAATACAGTATAAGTATTCTCCTCTACAGGTGACATAAATTTATTAATTGACTAAAACAGGTTTATTCTGTGTTGTTCTGGATTTTTGTAGATTAGGTTATCTCAAACTCAAAAGAAACCCACCTGTCTCTTTCTTTGTCTGCCATGTTTTGGGATCAAAGGTATGCATTTATATATATTTTTTCTTTCCTTTTCTCCTTTCTTTGGAGATTTAATTTCTGTGTCGATATATCTATCCTTATTAAGATAGGGTTTCTCTCTGTAGCTTGGGCTGTCTTCATTTACCGTAGAGCTCTGTAGATTACATTGGCCTCGAATACACAAGGAACCTTTTTTTGTTGTTGTTGTTTTTCCTTATCTCCCAAGTTTTGACATTAAGCTATGAATTTAAATAATTGAATTACCCTTATTAAATGATAACATCAATTAAAACATTTTGTATTAGTTTTAGTTCCAATTCTTCCATGGAAGCTCCATTCTTAAGGAGATTGTTGTAGAATAGCATTATATGCTATTTTATGTTCGATTTTGGTAGGCATGTAGTTTGTATGTTCTTCCCAGCCTAACTTCCAAGAGCCTTACATTTATTAATAAAATCTCTCTCTCTCTCTCTCTCTCTCTCTCTCTCTCTTTCTCTCTCTCTCTGTGTGTGTGTGTGTGTGTGTGTGTGTGTGTGTGTATGTGTGTGTGTCTCTTAGAGACAAAATTTCTCGGTGAATCCTTGTCCTAGACTCAATTTGTAGACCAGGCTAGCCTTAAGCTCACAGAGATTAGCCTGCCTCTGCCTCCCATATGCTGGAATTAAAGGCATGCACTAACACACCCAGCAATTAACATATCTCTTTTAGGGGCCTCTTTTTTTTTTTTTTTTTTTGGTTTTTCGAGACAGGGTTTCTCTGTGTAGCCCTGGCTGTCCTGGACTCACTTTGTAGACCAGGCTGGCCTCGAACTCACAAAGATCCGCCTGCCTCTGCCTCCCAAGTGCTGGAATTAAAGGCGTGCGCCACCACTGCCCGGCTATTAGGGGCCTCTTGAAACTAGTTCTCCAGTGGGAGCCCCAAACCTAAGGAGACTGGCTTGTGACCCCTTTCTCTTTATGTGAATTTAAGATTATGTGTATTTATCCATTCAGTCAGTAAGGACAATATTAAATTTAACATCAAAGGGAAAATGTGTCATTTTTCAATTCTAGACTGTCTTTAGTAAACAGCCTTATTTTATCAGCAGGGTTCCTGCCCCACCTTCATGGTTTAAACAAGGTTAGTTCTAGAATTCAGAGATCTGCCTGTTTCTTCCTCTAGTTGATGGGATTAAGGGCATGTGCCAGTACCAACCTGCTCAAATATTTCACTTAAATCCCAGATATTTGTAACTCTGTAACCCAGAAAGCAACTTTGAACAGTAGTGACAATTCGAAATCTGCCAAAAATCTTCAAAAACCTCTTGTTTTAGCAATGCCAAACCAGAAAAATATCCTTTCTACCTCCTGATGAAGGAAATTCAAAGACATCTAAACAAAAATCAAGCAAAGAAACAACATTCCAAGAGCCTTTGCATGTCTAGCCATGCCATCCCATGCTGCAATTAAAGCTTTGTTCATTATTCCTTAGAATCTAGTTTGGCTGCATTTCACTGGTGTGCCAATACCAGAAACTCCTTACAGGCACCTAGTACACAGGGAGCGGTGAGTTCCAGCTGTCATCAGTTTTGCCTTATTTATCAGAGAAGACCCCCTCCTTCCCCCATCTTTAAATTCTTTCCTTTAGGACTATCAGAGTCTGAGCTTTCTCAAAAAACATACACATAACCACAATTGTCAGGGTAAAAATAATTTGCATGCTAAGAGAAACAAACTCAGTTGGAATCCAAATGTATTAAGGCATTATGAATTCCTCCATTTTTAATCTAGGTGGTTAATTCTGCTCACAAGCTCTGTTTACAAGGCTGGCATGTTTTTAATATGCAAGGAGAGCTAATCTTTCCACCTTTGCTACAAGGCAGTAGCTTTGATTAAGGGAGCTGATCCTATGAAATGCATTTGGGTTTGGTTCCCTGCTCTTTGACTAGGAAACTACCTTTTACCTGGGCCTTCTCAGGCTGTAAGCATGGATTCTAATTGCCCCACATTGAGCACCATATGTAGAAATAATTAAATAAATTACATTGAACACTATTTGTAGAAATAATTAATTAAATTGTTTAACAGTATTTATATTATTGTTAATTGATTGGGCGGTTGTTAAACCTTAACCCATGATACAAGTGAGTACACACAGATACCACGTGGATTTTAACAAGCCTTGGCCTGAATTGAGCAATCTTGACCCATCTAAGATAGCTCTTAATTCTATTACCTAACTATGACCCCATAAACACATACATAACTTTGAACTGCTAGTGTCCATTCTATGACAATGTTCCTGACCATGTGGAATGAGGTTCTTTTTTCTAACCCATGGTGTGGTGTGTGTCCTCCTTCTTCCTGCTCCTGGCTGGATGAATTAATCCTCTGTGTAAAATGCAGAGTTCCTTTTCTAATCTCAGGAAGCCCCACCTTTCTCTGTCTTTGCCCAGTCTCAGGCCTCAGCATTTTATTTAACCAATCAGAGACAATGTAAGTAACATACAGCAAGAAGGACCAATTAATTAACACTTAGAATGCTTAACACCACCCCATCAACTGTAGAGTGGGTGGTTCCTTTTTGTCTTCTCACTTTTCATTGTATTTATTAGGAACAACCAATTCCCAATTAAATTCATTTTTCTTTCCACTGTACATGTTTAAGGGAACAAAGCTATAAACTTGTGGGACATTCTCATTATAAATTCCTAATGACTTTATGTGGCTATGTTTATTAACTTTTCTTTTCAAACATTGAAGCTAATGTGGAGTAAAGAACAACCAAATTTTATTTCCAAAAATTGTCTACGGTCTGACACTTGCACAATTTGGTGCATGGCCTACAGATTTCTAATTCCTGTACTACAACATTATGTAAAATCTGTTTTTCAATGCTCTGAAAGAAACCTTGCACCTTTTTCAGATTCTCCACAGATAAACTTATTTCTTGAACCAATTAGAAAACTAAAACATTTTTTTCAGATATCCTCTATCTATACTATATCTAGAAATTCTACAGGCTTTTAACATACAATCTATGTTATTTTATATCTTTATAGATTAACTGTCAAAATTCCTATCTGAGCCCAATGATTTTATCTGTTCAATAGACTTTAGGCTTTCTATAGTATTTAAATTGTAGCTCAAGCAATTTTTCCCAATTTGTGATTCTTTTTCTACTTGATTGTGTTTTAAATTGTAAAGCACAAGAATCAATTATATATGTATATATATATGTATATATATGTAAATATAAATACACACACATCTACAAAATAGATAAGATTTATCCACATGAATGTTATTTGTTCAATTTCATATATCATTATATGTACCATGACAGGGTCTACTACATTGCTAATATCTTACAACTAATTCTTCCTTTTACCCCTCTACTTTTTAGTGCATGCCATAAATTTTACTTTTCTTCTTTTTAAGTGATCATAATTAGGTTTTATATCTATTAGGACATTTCAAATTTAAAATCATTCTACTTCCATGGTATCACTATTGACAAAGTTTTATATATATAATGAGTATATGGAGAAGAATATAAAGCTACTTAACAATTGGCAATTATCAATATAGCATCGAATTTAATCCTACCCAGTTATTCTCTAAATGATGACTTAACATGAGTAAAATAAATAGCCAATCAATATTTATTTCCATTTGCTCCACAGTCCTCTGCATCACAATTAATGACAATTCTGTCTGTCTGTTTCCTCAATTCTAGTGATTTTGTGATCCTTACTTCCACACTTTTTCCTTATTTTTTATAATTATTTGAGTATTATTTAGTTCTAGAATCAAAATGTGTTCAGAAGCCAGTTACATCATGAAACTCCACTTCTAAACATTGTATTCCAATCAGAAGAACATCTCTTATTTTATTGTAAATGCTTTTAAATCTAGTCTCCTTCCTTCTATGCTTGAATTCCATATCTTCTGTTCAACTTTTACCAATCTAAGCGATTTAAAGAATTTACATTAAACTACTATTATGAGGTTGTTTCTACTGAGATTAAAGCTGTCCTTCTTGAAGAGAACCTTATTAAGACACAGGAGATCAAAAGGGAAGAAAAACAGTCTTTTATTTTAAAAAAGATGTTAAAAGGAGAGATAAAAACCACTGGATATTCTAATGTGAAGCACCTTAGGATATAAGATGTTTTCAGACGTGCAAAACAACAGACTATTCTAAGGAGACTTGAAATACTCCATAATACAGGGAAATTTCCTAAACAAAGGAAATATACAACACAAAGGCCTCAAGAATTTCATGAAATTGATCATATCTCTAGGAATACCTGTCTCCATGAACATATAAGCAGTAAGGATTGCTGAGAGATTTTATACAAGCTGAGCTACATGAAAGAAAAAGAGATAAGCCAGCATAACTGTCTGAAGAATCAAAGACCAGCTGAATGGCCTGAAGGATATTCAGAACAAATGAAATACCTAGAAATGACACTATCTAACCTGTTGATCTACCTGCAAGTTGTGCAAAGTTCTAGATGTCTAGTTCTAGTTAGGAATCACCCATGTTAAAATGGGCTTTTTGTGATGCAGCTGATTTTGAAGAGGAATACATTTGGACAGGCATGTGCTTTTGAAATCACAAAGCCAATCCCCAGTTATATATTTCCTCCAACAAGGCTACACCTCATAATCCTTTGAATAGTGCCCCTCTCTGGTGATTACACATTCAAACTTATGAGCCTAGGTGAACCATTCCTATTCAAATGACCACATTCCACTCCCTGATCCACACAGGCTTGTAGCCACATTATAGTGCAAAAATAGATCCAGTACAACTTCAAAAATTCCCATGGTATCAGTCTCAACAGTGTTTAAAAGCCCCAAAATAAATGTCTCTTCTGAGATTTAAATCAATCTCTTAACTATAGGTTCCTAAAAAAATCAAAATCAAAAGCCAGATCTTGCACTTTCAATATACATTGGCATAGAATATGTATTACCATACAAAAGGGAGGAAAGAGAAAATAGTAAGGAAACATTGGAACAAAACAAGATCTCAAACAACAAGACAAATTACAAGCTCATGTCTGATGTCAAATTGTTCTTTAGAACTCCAACTCCTTCCAGCTTTGTTCCACATCCAGACTACCAATCTTTTTGGCAACTATCTCATGGCTCTGACATCTCCAAAATTGTGGGGTCTCCAATAAAATTTAGGTTTCACTTTCACAGCTTTACAAAATGGCCTCTCTGGGCTGCTATATAGGGACAGCCCTGACACATTCATTGCCTCAGTAGCTTTTCTTAGCCCCAAAGGGAGATTTCACACCCTTTTCTTGTATCTTTGTCTCTAAAGTCAGAAACACATGACTGAACCTGCCAAGTTCTTTCACTTGCTTGGCTAGAACATTCCCCCCTCCCCCATTCAAGTACATTTTCATCAGCTTTCTATGTTGATAGTTTCCTTCACTGTTTAAGATTTCTTTGTTTTTGTTTTTGTTTTTATTTTGTTTTGTTTTTGTCACAAATTCGAAGCTTAGTTGGCTAGGGTCTTGTCCTGAGGTCCGAACTCCATTTAT
This sequence comes from Lophiomys imhausi, assembly GCA_907164525.1. Classification (NCBI taxonomy): domain Eukaryota; kingdom Metazoa; phylum Chordata; class Mammalia; order Rodentia; family Muridae; genus Lophiomys; species Lophiomys imhausi. Next base: position 4,221 of record CAJQZJ010013787.1, on the reverse strand, counting down.
TCTATTTAGCATCAGCTTTTCTTCAAGCTTTTTGCCTTCTTGAGCATAGGATTTAGTATCTGGTGCTTCTCCCCAAACCATATATTTTGTATTTTTTCTTGATAACCTTGCTCCTTTTCATAATAGATCTACCACAGAGTGACCACTAATAAACACACAAGAAATTCAATATGAGGTTGTCAAGAAATCTCTTCTTCCTGTGCCATTGAACCAAAACTCTTCAATTTAGCCTCAGAAATATTTTTTTTAGAGTAAATCAGAAAGCAGTCGCATTCTTTGTCAGAATTTCACAAGAATGGTGTCTAGAACACTCACTAATATTCTTCTCCCATGAAACCTCTTGAGCTGGCTGGTGATAGCTGACATTGCTCTCAGCACCACGGTCTTCCATGTTCCTATTAGTATGGCCCATTAAGCACCACCTAAATTTTCAGCTGCTTTCTTAATCAAAAGTTCACATTATGCCCAAAAGAAATCGTATGATCAATACTATCAAAGCAATATTCTGCTCCTTAATAACACTTTGTGTCTTAGTCCATGTTCTATTGCTGTGAAGAGACACCATGACCAAGGAAATGCTTTGTTTTCTTTTTATTGTTTTTTATAATTGTGTGAATTTCTCCTCACCTATTCCCAATTCCCCTCAGACCAACCTTCCACCCTTGAAACCTCTCCCAACATAAAAAAAAAAGAATCATTTTGGTAGCCGTAGTGTGCCTCAGTTTGTCCCACAATATTCTATTTTTGTCCACACATTTTGCTTGGAAATGTTCATTATGATTCCTTGGTCTTGTATGAGGCCGTTGGCTTCTGCTACTTTGTCAATACTGAACCCCACTGGACTACTCTCAGATATACGGTTGTCCTGTATTGGAGATCCTGTAGCTTTGTATCTGTGGAAATGGCCTCTTCATGCACTCTAGTAGTTCATCTATGGGGTGTATCCTGGAGTGAGCCAACTCAAAGCCCTGGTTCAGGGCCTGTAGACCCCACATCCAGGACCAGCTCTATTGAGCTACCCAAGTAAGGTGCAAGGCCTGCTCCAGCAGGTAAGGCGTTGGACCAGTTTTCCTCTTCTCATGAGCTCACCAGGGCTAATTCTCCCCTGCTACCTGTGTTGAGAGCATCAGAGAACAGAAAGGATCTCTTTCTTGCCAACACAACTGAAAAGCAGACAAAAAGCAGAGCTGGTGCTACTATGCTCACACCCTTGGGGCTGGTTCACACACATCCCTCACATCCAGACCTAGCTATACTGTGCTGTCCAGACAAAGTGCAGGATCTGTTCTCCCAAGTGCTGCAGCTGTGAGTGTAGGGCCAGATCTCCTGTCTGCCACTTGTAGTTAGGGCAAAAGGAAGGGCAGGGAACTTCCCTCAACAACAACTCCAAAAACCAGAAAAAAGGTAGGGCTTGCTCTCCTACACTCACATCCTCAGGGCTGGCTCAGGTAAGTATTCCATATCCAAGTCCAGCTATCCTATGCTCTCCAGGTGAGGTGCAGGTCCTGACTCTCCCAAGTACTGCAACATGTGAGGGGTAGGGATATCTCTTTTATTCTTCTGACCATAAGATCTCCTGTCTGCCACTGGTGGCAAGAACAAAAGAGAGCAGAGGGGATCTCTCCTTCACCACCACCACAAAACAGACAAAAGGCAGGATTCAGTCTCAAGCACTCACTCCCCCGGGGGCTGGCTTACTCACAACCTTACATCCAGGGCTAGACAGGGTTCTTCTAATATCTGATTCCTGTCCTGGGAGCCCGTCTCATGTTTGCTTGGTGTTGGACTGGTAGTGGTCACAGTCTTGTTCCCTGTCTAATCTCTATGGTGCCAAACTGGTGTTGGTTTGCGATTTGATTTTTTTCCAGGAATGTTAGATTACTAGTCATTCAGATGTCCATATATGAGAACACTGAATGTAGATAAGGCCTCTCTTCTTTCTGCCACCAACTTATGCACATTAACATAACAGCACTTCTGCAATGCAAACTCTTGCCAATAAAGGCAACTCTTATAAAGGAAAGCATTTAATTGGGGTTTGCTTAAAATTTCAAAGTTTACTCCATTGTCTTAATGATGGAAAACATGGCAACATTCAGGCAGATATGTTGCTGGAGGAGTAGCTGAGAATTTTATATACAGATCCAAAAGGGAGATGAAAGAGAGACTCTGGAATCCACATGGGCTTTTGATACCATAAACCCCGCCTACAATGTCACACTTTCTACAACAAGGCCACACCCCAATTCTTTTCAAATAATGCCAACCCTGATGTCCAGAAATTCAGGTCTATGAGCCACTAGGGGCCATTTTTATTCAAATCACCACAAGCTGTATAGAATGCTTTATGTACAACACAAAATTTAATAAGACACAATTTTATTACCCTTATAAACTACTTTCTTCCTGGTAACATTCCTCAATCTTTTACCTCAGCTTCATTTCTATAAACACTACAATTCACAAATGTCATATGAACTTTAACTATGTTTACCAGCTGTGTGTATGTTCATAGGTATCTACTAAAGTGAAATATTACAGAGGCAGAAAACCTTGCCAGCATTTAATTTAAAAACTTTTACAAATTGTTCCATACAAAACTGTTTTTATAATTCTTATTATTTTAGAAATCAAATCATCTGAAAAGACACAAAACATTGATTTTGCATTTGCTTCAATGGAAAAAATAGGTAATACATATTGAATATGCTGAAATTATATATGAAAATTGTGTAAATTACTTAGTGAGGTACATGAGAGATGACACACCAGTTAAAAATACATGCTGCTCTTGCAGACAAAATAATTTCAGCCCATATAGGTCAATTCACATTGGCCTATAACTCCAGCTCTTGTGGACCCAACATTTTCTTCTGGCCTCTGTGGTAACTTAAATGCATGCAGACACACACACAAACACACACATACATTTTTAAAAAAAATTAAAATCTTTAAAAGATGTTCATAATTATATGTAATAAAAGTAACAGCCTAAGAAATATTTCATATTCTCTATATTAGGGAAGTAAATACTGGGCCTACAAAGTGCTGGAAAATAATGTTATCAATGAATACTAAATCTCCAACTCAAAGCTCAACTCAGCTGTATGACATCAAAAATATGTTGTTAACCTCTGAATTACTGTACTACATACACTTCAGTGAGTTAGACTAGTGTTTAAATAGAAAACGCAGTAGTGTATTTTTAAATCCTTTTGAAAAGATCTAGATAATATCTAACCTTATTAAGTGTATTCCCTACAGAGATATTCTTGAGCTTCTATAAGAATTGCTGCTTTTACCTTTATTTTCTTAGCTGCATTGATTTTGGCATTCAGGTCTTGTTAAGGCTTAGGATATAAATTGTATGTCTGTAAAAATTTCTATTTTGTTAATGTCTTTTATATGGCAAATTCCTCTTTTATTTTCTTTTTTATTTCTTCAAGTTACATCTCAATCGCAGTCCCCTCCCTATTCCCCCTCCAGTCCCACCCTCCCACCCTCAACCCCCCATCCTCTTCCCTTTTTTTTTT
>CAJQZJ010013778.1:0-13946 GCA_907164525.1 Lophiomys imhausi | reverse complement strand
AACGCGATCAAGGAGGGAGAATCAGCCTTGGAACTGCTGCAAGGGGAAAGATCTGAGCAAGTAGACAGTGAAAAGGAAAGTAACAAAGGCGAAAGATTTGAGCAGGCAGACAGTGAAAAGGGAGGCAAAAAGAAGGTTCCTCTCTATCCCGATCTTAGAGATTTTAGAGATTTTGAGGACTCAGAGAGCACGGATTCTGAAGGGGAGCTACACACTCTAATAGAACAGTTGGAGAGGACTGTTATTAGAAAAAGGGAAAAGAAAAGGGTAAAAGAGAAAGACACGTTGGCGGCAGTCGGTGTGGGTGAAGCCATTGCCGCAGCGCCTTCAGCCACGTTGGCGGCGGTCGGTGTAAGTAAAGCCATTGCCGCAGCGCCTTCAACTCCTCCTCCATATCCAGAAGCCATTCAGATAGATCAGCCTGTTCAGTCCCTGAAAGTAGGGAGATCTTTCTGCCCGGGGATGTGGACACAAGTAAGAACAGAATTACAGTTTGCTTATCCAGTATACCAAGACCCACAAGGGAACAGGTACGAGGAACCCCTTGATTTTAAGGTAGTTAAATCCCTTGCAGAGTTGGTTCATACCTATGGTACTACCGCTTCTTTTACAATGGCTCAAGTGGAAGCATTAAGCAGACATTGTATGACTCCAAGTGATTGGAGTGGCTTGGTCCACGCCTGCTTAAGTCCAGGGCAATACTTAGACTGGAAAGCTTTCTCGATTGAGTATGCCACTGAGCAAGCAGCCAATAATCAGAGAGATGGAAATCCAGCCTGGGATAGAGATATGCTGCTTGGGCAGGGGAGATTTGCCAACCAGCAGATAGGATATCCTATTCAGATTTATGAGCAAATAAACAAGATAGCTATCAAGGCTTGGAGATCTCTTCCTAATAAAGGGGAGGTGAGTGGGAACTTAACTAAGATTCTACAGGGCCCCATGGAGCCCTTTTCAGACTTTGTGGCACGAATGGTGGAAGCAGCAGGGGAGATTTTTGGTGACACGGATGCTGCTATGCCACTAATAAAACAGTTGGTCTATGAGCAATGTACCAAAGAGTGTAGAGCCTCTATCACCCCTGACAAGAACAAAGGGCTAGAAGCCTGGATGAAAGTGTGTAGAGAACTTGGAGGGCCGTTAACTAATGCTGGTCTTGCTGCCGCAGTAATACAGTTGACCAGAAAAGGTGGAGGAAGTTCAGGAGTTTGTTTTAAGTGTGGCAAGATGGGACACTTTAAAAGACAGTGCCCCAGGGGAAGGAGTACAGAAAGTACAGGAAGTGTACAACGCCCCAGGTGGCCGGGGTTATGCCCAAAATGTAAAAAAGGGAACCATTGGGCTAATGAATGCCGTTCAGTGATAGACATCCATGGCCAGCCTTTAACTCAAGGTTATGGTGGAGCTCGTCCAAAAAATGGACAGTGGGGCCCACGACCTCAGGGCCCACAAATATATGGGGCAGTAGAGAATCAGGACAAAGAACAGAATCAAGAGAGATGGCCAACCCTCCGCCATCCGAGAGACCGTGGAGAGCCACTGCAGGCTCAGCAGGATTGGACCTCTGCTCCACCACCAGACTCGATTAACACCCCAAATGGGGGTCCAGTTAATTGAAACAGATTTTAAAGGACCCCTTGAACCTGGTACAGTTGGTTTGTTGTTAGGGAGGTCATCATCAGACTTGAGAGGACTTATTGTCCATCCTGGAGTTATAGATCCAGATTATACAGGAGTGGTTAAGATCATGGTAGCCTCCCCTCGTGGTATAACGGCTATCTCTCCTGGAGATAGAATTGCTCAATTGATCATGTTGCCGAGCTTACATGACCACTATGCAGCAAAGGATAGAGAAAGAGGAAAAGATGGTTTTGGGTCCACGGGCACGGATCTGACTTTTCTCTCCCTGGATTTGGACCAACGCCCCGTCTTGGAGTTAAAAGTTGATGGTAAAAAGATCCTGGGCCTTTTGGATACTGGGGCTGATAGGAGTATCATAGCAAAGAAAGACTGGCCTTCAGGTTGGCCCGTACAAGCCTCTTCTCAAACACTTCAAGGCCTGGGTTATGCTAAGACTCCAGATATGAGTGCAAGGTTATTAAAGTGGCAGGACCAAGAAAACCACTCAGGAGAAATGCAGCCATATGTACTTGAGCTCCCTATCTCCCTTTGGGGAAGAGACCTTTTAAAGGATATGGGATTTAAATTGAGTAATGACTATTCTGATTCAGCCCAACGTATGATGCAAGATATGGGATATGCTCCAGGCTTTGGAATAGGAAAATATTTGCAGGGGCGGAAAAGTCCCTTATCTATGCAGCAAAGACAAAAGAGACAGGGCCTGGGTTTTTCCTAGGGGCCACTGAGGAGGGCATTCCCATAACTTGGAAGACGGAGGATCCAGTATGGGTTCCTCAGTGGCCACTTTCCTCTGTAAAATTGAATGCGGCCAAAGAGTTGGTGGATGAACAGATGTCTTTAAAGCATATAAAACCATCTGTATCTCCCTGGAATACACCTATCTTTGTCATTAAAAAGAAATCTGGAAAATGGAGATTGTTGCATGATCTGCGTGCCATAAATCAACAAATGCAGATCATGGGCCCAGTGCAACGTGGCTTGCCACTTTTATCATCTCTGCCAGCCTCATGGCCCATTATAGTTATAGATATAAGAGATTGTTTTTTCTCCATTCCTTTGTGTGCCAAAGATAGTGAGAGATTTGCATTTACTGTTCCATCCTGTAACCATGAGGAACCTGATCAGAGGTTTGAATGGGTAGTACTGCCTCAGGGCATGGCAAACAGCCCCACTATGTGCCAACTGTACGTGGGGGAAGCCATTGCTCCCTTGAGAAAGAATTTTCCAGATTTGAGATGTGTTCATTATATGGATGATATCTTACTGGCAGCTAAGAGTGAACAAACGTTAGATTGGGCCTATGAAGAATTAGTTCAATTATTAAAAAAGAAAAGGTTGTTTATTGCTCCTGATAATGTTCAAAAGGAAAATGTGGTTGATTATTTAGGAGCGAAGGTTGGACCTGAAAAGATAATACCTCAAAAGATTGAGATAAGAAAAGATAATTTAAAGACTCTAAATGATTTTCAAAGGTTGTTAGGAGATATCAATTGGGTAAGAGGCTATTTGAAGCTACCAAATTATGAAATAAGACCCCTATATGATATTTTGAAAGGTGATTCAGCACTTAATTCTCCTAGGCAATTTACAGAAGAAGCAAGAAAAGCTTTATGTAAAGTGGAAGAAAGGTTACAGAGTGCCTTCCTAAAGAGATGGCAGGAAGGACAGCCCATTGTATTGTGCATATTTGCCACCTATGGTCAACCTACAGGATTGTTATGGCAGGACGGACCATTATTATGGACCTATTCAAAGATTTCTCCGAAAAAATCCATAGAACATTATCCCACTGCACTTGCTGCTTTAGCCTTGAATGGTATCCAACAATGCTTGCAGTCTTTTGGAGTTGCTCCTGCCAGTATAATAGTGCCCTATTCCAGTTATCAAATTAAGATTTTGTGTGGCACTGTAGATGACTGGGCAATATTGCAATGTAGCTTTGAAGGAGTGATTGATAACCATTATCCTAAGCATCCATTACTATCATTTTTTAAGGAGCACTCAGTGATATTCCCTAAGGTTACTTCAGCAGTACCACTTCAAGAGTCACCAAATGTGTTTACTGATGGCTCAAAGAGAGGCTGTGGAGCCTATTTGATAGAAGACAAGAGCCCGTGTTATGTCAATTTCAACCGGGCTCCCCCCAAATAGTAGAGTTGAAAATAGTAATTGAGGTGTTTAAAAGATGTCAATTTGCATTCAATTTGATCTCAGATTCAGTCTATGTGGTCAACGCAGTGAAAGTATTAGAATTAGCAGGTCCTATTAAGAATAGTAGTACTGTATGTGCCTTATTACAAGAGTTACAAGTTTTAATCTGGCAGAGAAAAAGGTGTTTTTATATTCAACATATCAGAGCACATACAGGATTACCTGGACCATTAAGTGAGGGTAATGATAAAGTTGATCAATGGACTAGGATGACATGCATTTTTTGGAGCTCATTCCTGGACCAAGCCAGACAGTTTCACCAATTATTTCATGTAAATGCAAAAACTCTACAGCAAAAATTCCATTTGTCTAGAGCAGATGCTAGACAAGTGGTTTTGGACTGTCCTCAGTGTGTGATTCATCATCATCCTCCCAGTGTGGGAGTGAACCCTAGAGGGTTGATGCCACTCAAAATCTGGCAAATGGACGTTACCCACATTTCAGAGTTTAGAACCTTAAAATATATTCATGTATCTGTGGATACCTGCTCAGGTATCCTACATGCTACACCTATGAGTGGAGAAAAGGCTCACAATGTCATAGGGCATTGCTTAGAAGCCTGGGCTGCATGGGGAAAACCACAGCAGCCGAAAACGGACAATGGACCAGCCTATACGGCTCAGTCCTTTGTCTCCTTCTGCAACAAGATGGAGATACAGCTTTATCACGGATTACCATACAATCCTCAAGGACAAGGAGTTGTGGAGCGTGCTCATCGCACCTTGAAAGAATGCTTGCAAAAACAGAGAGGGGGAATAGGCCAAGGCTGTACCCCCAAGGAGAGAATGTCTTTAGCTTTATTTACTTTAAACTTTTTCAATTTGGATGCTCAAGGCCGCTCAGCAGCGGACAGACATCTGGATCCCCATGGTCCACCTAAAAGCATGGTGAAGTGGAAGGATATTTTGACAGGCTCTTGGCGGGGGCCTGACCCCGTGCTAACATGGGCGAGAGGGTCTGTTTGTGTTTTTCCTCAGGATCAACAAGATCCAGTGTGGGTGCCTGAACGCCTTGTGAGGAAGATTCGTCATGAAGACCTTCCTAAAAATCCTGGTGTTAGTAGCAGTGAGTATGTCAGGAATGACCGAGCCGAGATGGGGGATCCTGTCGATATTCCCAAAGCCGATGCCGGTCAGACATGATGCAACTGTGTTTCCATGCTTATTTAGCAGTAATAGAAGCTTAGGTTTACCCTACCTTCCCTTTGATGATCAGAAAAGCCCTATAGAGGGTAATAGAAATGTCAGCTTGAAGGGTAGTCTGTGCTTTTTAATGAGCTTCAATAGGTCAGATGATACAAAATGCATTAAATTGTCTCAGCAGTCAGCAGATTTTTTACCACAACCTAGGTTTGGGGGTCGGAGTGGTGGTTTGTTTTCAGGCAATGGTTCTCGCCTTGAAGGATGGTGGCCCACACGAATCTCTCACCGGGACCCCCCCCCTCAGACAGCCACGCTGGGCACCTTTTTGTAGAGGATCCACAGGAGAGGAAGGACCTTTTCCCTGGACTGGATGTCAGGAGCGCAGAGCAGTTTGGGTTCAACAAGATTATTTTTCCTTTAGCCCCATGATTAGTAATATAGTGAATAAGTCTTGTACAGGAATGCTTGATATATGTACTAGGGATCCTCAGCAGACTGCCACCAATCCTTTTGATTTGTGGCTTTTGTGTGGGGTAAATGGAAGTTGCATGGACTTGGGACCTGTCATTATGCTTGGGGGAGGAATTTATCAAAGAGGTAATTTTTCCCTAGGGTCCGCTACCAATCTAGATTTTTCTAGCGGTAGTGGCTCTGGTACTTGGAATTCTTTGTTTCATTCTTACTTCAATAAGACCTTTTCAGCTTCGCCAGTATATCTCTGGCCTCCTTTTCTGTGGATTGTAAGTAATGGGAGAGCATCCTTAGGTGAAGAAAAGTTAGTATGCACTCCGGGCACATGTTTTTATGCCCTATGCTGGAATGCCACAGCCTTTCCTGTGGCTGTGGTGACTAGAATGCCTCGATATGTACCAGTTCCTGTAGAGGCTCCTAATACCATGATGCTATTCAGGTTTAAAAGAGATTTTGGCATCACTGCAGCTATTGTTACTGCCATCACTATTGCTGCTGTGGGAGCTACTGCCTCAGCTATTGCCTTGTCTAGTTCTATACAGACTGTCAATGCCCTGAATAACATCTCAGCCACTGTGGCACAGGCATTGGATACCCAGACCTCTATGAATTCTCATCTCAAAGGAGGTCTTATGATAGTTAATCAACGCATAGATTTAATACAAGAACAGATTGATTCTCTTTGGCAACTAGCACAATTGGGGTGTGAGTGGAAAATGCAAGGTTTGTGTGTTACTTCCGTGCAGTATCAAAATTTTACAAAGGCTGCTAATCTGTCTAGACAATTGTCAAAGTTCCTCTTACAGGATTGGTCGGCTGAGTTTGAAAATTTGATGAGAGAGCTGAGAGCGACAATTGCCCACATCAATTCCACTCGGGTGGATCTGAGCCTGGCTACTGGCTTGACTTCCTGGATTCAGACGGCTATAGATCATCTTAAGGAGTGGGCGGGCATAGGCTCTTTGGCGATACTGATGATACTAGCCTGTCTGGTTTGCCTATGGTGCATCTACAAAATGAGATCCGCACAAAAGCGTAATGCAGCCATGATTATACAGGTCCTTGTCGCCACTGAGGCGGGCCAGTCCCCTCAGACATGGCTCACTGCCGTGAAGCCTTAAATCTTCACTGAGCATAGTCCCTGCCCACTAAGGTATTCGTTCCACGGATATTAGGGTCTGGCAAGTCAGTGACGGAGTTGACGGGTAAGTCTCGGCCACCTAAGACAGGGCAGTCCCGAGTGGGGAGGCTGACCAAGAGACGGGTAAGAGTTTGAGCACCGCCCTCCTACAGGCTCAGGCCCACCGTGAGATCCCCAGATATGGGGATTACGTAGCCTTTCCAGGGACTTCTACCAACTTTAAAAAAAAAAAAAAAAAGGAGGAACTGTAGAGAGCTGCGATGTGCCGCGCCCTAAAGATGGTGCCGGTTTCCGCCTTCCACCAGCCCGACGGTGAGTGCTCTCAGTGGTAAACAAGTCCATATTTGGCTAAGACCGCTGATCTGGCTTGCTTCCGCATACGTGGGCCTCTAAGATAGCACCACGAGGCTTTACTTGATTGGCTGTTCATTTAGTATTTAGCCTGTGGGTTGGGTCTGCCCGGGCATTCGGAAGACTGTTTTCAAGGGACCTGAATAAACTGCTGGAGAAGAGCTTTTGTGAGTTGCATCATCCTTGCTGGTCGAGGGGGACGCGACATGTCACTGGGCAAGAAAAATCCATTGCTTCAGCTGTAGACAAAATGCTGTCTGAAAAGAATAAAACTTGGAAGCAGGTAAGTCAACAGCCTAGCTCTGTCAAGACAGGGTAGGAAATTCCTTCATAATTCCTGCTTTACAATTAATATCTGTCAGAGATACTGAGCCAAGAGGCTGAAAAAAGCTCTAATGTATTGAGAGAAATTGGGGATGTTCAGGCATCCAGTTGTCTGTCATTTCTTAGTTTGGGAATCTGATGGTTCTGCACTTCCTATATAATCAGATATGTTTATCCTTCTCAGGTGTATGATGTGGTTGAAGACTAGATAGTTACAGTACTACAGTTAAATTTTAAATTATTTAGGAAATAAAAGGATGTTCTAGGTCTAAGAAGATTTTTTAATAGATTTATTTGTTGCTTTAGGTTACATCTCCATCATATTGTCCACTTTCTCCCCTTCCCAGCTTTGCCCTCCCAACCCTCTACCCCCTAACCCTTCCATCCCACTCCTCTGGAGAGGAGTGTCCCTACATAAGAGTCCCCCGCCCAAGTTCAAAAGTCATGTGAGGGCCAAGAGCCTCCTCATACACTGGTGGCCTAAAAGGCAGTACCACCAGGGAAAAGTGTCTCATTGCCAGGGAGAGAAAACTAAAAACAAACAAACAAACAAAAAGTCTATGTCCATGTTCCCTTTGGTGCGTTGGTCGTAGTATAGATATCATGTACTATACAGCTAAAATCCAACTATAAGTGAATAGATGCCATGTGCATCCTTCTGAATCTAGGTTAGCTCACTCAGGATGAGCTTCTCTAGTTCCATCCATTTGGCTGCAAATTGCATAATTTCATTGTTTCTGGTAGTTGAGTAATATTCCATTGTGTAAATGTACCACAGTTTTTTAATCCACTCTTCAGTTGAGGGACATCTGGGTTGTTTCCAGTTTCTAGCTATTACAAATAAGGCTGCTATGAACATAGATGAGGAAACTTCCTTGTGATTCAGTGAGGAGTCATTTGGATGTATACCCAGAAGTGGTATGACTGGGTCCCGAGGCAGAACTATTCCAAGTTTTCTAAGATATCGCCAGACTGACCTCCATAAGCCTGCACTCCCACCAGCAGTGGAGGAGGGTTCCCTTTCTCCACACCCTTGCCAGCATGTGCTGTCATTTGAGCTTTTGATCTTAGCCATTCTGAAAGGTGTGAGATGGAATCTCAGAGTGGTCTTGAGTTGCATTTCTCTGATGAGTAAGGATGCTGAGCATTTCTTCCAATGTCTCTCAGCCAATAGGGATTCCTCCTTCATGAATTCTCTCTTTAGCTCTGTTGTCCTTTTTTTGATTAGATTATTTGGTTTCTTGGCATTTAATTTCTTGAGTTCTTTGTAAATTTTGGATATTAGCCCTCTGTCAGATGTGGACTTGGTGAAGATTTTTTTCCCAATCTGTAGGCTGCTGTTTTGTTCGAATGACAGTGTCTTTTGCCTTGCAGAAGCTTTTCAGTTTCATGAGGTCCCATTTATTGATTGTTGGTCTTAGGTCTTGAGCTATTGGTGTTCTGTTCATGAAGTTGTCACCTGTGCCAATGAGTTCAAGGGTTTTTCCCAGTTTATCTTCTAGTAGATTTAGTGTGACCAGCCTTATGTTAAGGTCTTTGATCCACTTGGACTTAAGTTTTGTACAAGGTGATTAGTATTGGTCTAATTTCATTCTCTTACATGTGGACAAGATGTTTTTAAGTTGGTAATGCAATTAGGATAGAAACTGAGTTAGGTATAGATTTTTAAACTCATTGAGATACATAGATAATAGAATATTAATCAGTTGCCAAATATATATGGGCTGGTATATTGTAAATATACCTTATAATTTTGATAATTGTGGCCTAATTATTCAAAAAAAATAATTATGGGTTCTGGCAGAAGGGAGAGAGGGTCGGAGAGTTTGACCAAGAGGGTGGAGGGAGGGGACTGTGATGCAGAGGTAGTTTGAAGCAATAAATGAACATTAAAAAAAAAAAAAAAAACCAAACCCCTGCACTTCCTATATAATCAGAGATATTTATCTCTCTCAGGTCTCTGAGGTGGTTGAAGAATAGATAGCTAGAGTCTCATAGTAAAATTTTGAGTTGTTTAGGAATCAAAAGGGTGTTCTGGATCTAAGAAGATATTTTTAAAATTATGAGGCAAGTTAGTATGAAAGCTGAGTTAGATATAGAACTTTAAACACATGGAGATGGTTAGATAGTAGAATGTTAAAGTCAGGTGCAAAATACATATGGACTGGACATTGGGAATGTATGCTAAGCCATATAACTCTTATAATTGTGGCCTATTTATTTCTGTTGTTTTGTATTGTATTTATAGTTATAAGAAAAGGAACCATTTTTTAGACTGAAAGGGAGAGCTGTTGGGGGGGAAAAAGAAATACCTTAAACTAAAAAAAAAAAAAAGGAAGAAGGGAAGAGCATGGGAGGGTTGAGGGGGAGGAGGGTGGAAGGGTGGGACTGGAGGGGGGAGTAGGGAGGGGATTGTGATTGAGATGTAACTTGAAGAAACAAAAAATAAATTATTAAAAGAAACAAACTTTTTACAAGTAAGACAATGGTTCAAACCAAGGGTAAGTTAGACATGAACAAAAGTTGCCATGCTCTAAAAATTAAGTGATGACTTTTTGTTTTATTACATTTATTTATTTCTTCAAACTACATCTTCAATCATAGTCCCACCCTCCTCGGGTTCACCTTCAACAATTAGTGTTAATTTGTTATGATGAGTAGTTCTTTGAAAAAAAATCACTTGGATGGTCATGTGAAGTGAAATTGAAAAATAATTTTTTTATTCTTTTGTTAATCTCCTAATAGATAACCTTCATATTCAAGTCCCTTAAATGAAATAAATTATGAGCGAGGTGAAGAAAATATACAGAATCATTGAGCATTAAGAAGTATGTTTCAATATGTTGATATGCTTGTCTTATTTTAAGGTGGTATTATAATAGAAACTGCATATTTGAACATATATATTTAACTCACACTTCTTTCCAGGTAAGTCATAGTAGAAATTAAACATGGGAGATTTAATCATAATTGGGCACTGTCATGATAATGAAGGTTCTTAACCAGACAAGATCAAGTTTTTCTCTGATCAACCATACCTATTTGTTTTGTTAACAGAATGAGAACACTGTGTGGGAATTCTCCTTGGAATAGAATTCAAACACTTAACATCTGTCCTAGATAGTTTTATTGTAACTTGACACGAGCTGGATTCATTTGAGATGTGAGAACTTCAATTCTGAAAATACTCTCATAAGATCAAGCTGTAGGCAAGCCTGTAAGGCATTTTATTAAATAATGATTGACATAGGAGGGCCCAGTCCTTGGTGGGTGGTAAAACTCCTGGACAGTGGTCCTGGGTTCTATAGGAAGGCAGGCTTAGAAAGCTATGAGGAGCAAGCCAGGAAGCAGCATTCCTCTGTGGCCTCTTCATAAACTCCTGCCTCCAGATTCCTAGCCTGTTGACTTCCTTCCCTGACTGGTCTCCATGATGAACTGTAGGACAAACAAGCAGTTTCCTCCCTAAGATGCACTCGATAACACTGTTTCATCACAGCAATAAAAACCTCCATGTAAGACAATATCTTACTTAAAATAATAGCCTCGCTGCCCCTTCCCTATGAACATTTAAATGGTTGATGTCAGATCAGTGTTCAAGCCTGTCTATGTCTCAAGGATTCATAATGCATGACACACACATGAGCACATGCATGTTCAAATGTCACTCTTCACTGACTGTTTTGCATGATTAGGTAAGGATATCTTCATATTTCTATTCAGGTTACATATGTTTTGGATTCCCTCTATAGCTCAGAATAAAATCTCCATTATTCTTTAGATTCCTGAACAAGTTGGAAATCTCTATGTCTATATTTGTATATTTTTTCTCATGCTGTTGCTGTTTTTTTTTAAACTTCCCCACCCTCACCGATTTTTTTTCTTCTTCTTTTACCAGGTGACTGTATTTAAATTGGAATGACAAGCCGTAACTGAGACTATTCTTTCCCATTCTTTATATGAGTTGAATACTTTTTCAAAATTGGGGGAAAACTCATCAGTGAAGTAAACTGGTGCAGTTTTCCTAAAGAGGTGTGTGCTCTCGAAGCAAACCATTTATTGGGTCTCTTGCCTGCCCTTGCTCCCTTCTTTGCCCCTTCTCTATCTGTCTCTTCTACCCTCTCCCCTTCAGTGAAATGAACTTTAAATGAATGCACTTGATGTTTGTGTACAGATTCTCATACTTGAAATAAACATATGCTTTACATGTTTCTTTTCACTTTTAATTCTATAGCATTGAACTTTCTAAATGTTAACAATATTTGTGATAAAAACTGAAATGTCTTAATTGTAGAAGCTTGGCAACCATGAGCAAACGTAAAGAAACCCAGCAGTCCTAATACCCAGAAAACCCCTTGGCTATTGATGTTTCTTTCCATTTTCTTTTAGATTTCTGTATATATACACAGAACGTCTAAAAGTTAATACTGGCACCATACTGTGTAAACTACTCTGTAACCAATTTTTTTTTTAATTTTCTATATCCTAGATGTTTTTTCTTGTTATTATATGTAAATAGCAACTTAAATGCCTGCACAATATCCAATTATTCGTTTTTAAGCTTCTCTTCCAAAAAGCCAAGGTACCTCAAAGAATGCTTCCATTAACTGACTAGTACAACCCCTTGCAATTTTTAGCTTTTTGTTGTGCATCATACAATGTATAAAGTACAGAAGGAATAAAAGGAAAAAATGTGAATAAGCCTCCACACTTGTCCCTTGTATATTCGTAGCTCAATATTTTACTTTAAATTATTATTGTCATTATTTTGTATTCCAATACCTATTGAGTCACAAAGATATTTAATAATTGGGTAGCTGCTCATATGGTTTATCCTTACTACTATAAATAGGATTCCAGTACACAGAGAACTGTAGACACTACACAAATATTCTCTGACTTGTAAGGGGCTTATCAATTTTGCCTTTTCAAAGCTATGAAAGCAATGTTTGTTCATTAGAAACTGAGCTTCACAGGTTTTTTTTTTTTCATGTTTTTCAGGAAGACATGGTTAAGGATGATGCCCTCAGAGTGTGGGGATAGTGAGTAACTGCTCCCAGTCAGCTGTCAATCATGAGGTTAAACACCCTATTCTCTATGGAATACCATGTTACCACTACTTTGAGATGCAGATATGCAATAAATTTCCTAAAATATTTAAGGCCTTATCATAAAATTGGCTTACTCTTAAATGCTTTTGTTCAAGTATAATATAGTGTAACATGCAATTACTGGTTGATGTGTTCTAAGCACAGTTAAGATAGACTAGGCTACGGGGTGTTGTGTGGTAGGTGAGATGCATTAAATTCCTTTCCTCTCACTGTATTTTCATATTATAGTGGTTTTTATCCAATAGTAACATTTTGTAAGGAGAGGAGAACTAGTATGAATGGTGTGAGAGTTTGCTGACAAAATGTAACAAATTATAATTTGGATTGAGTATTTGTAAAGAGATTAGTTAGTAACAAACTACTATGTCGTTCCTGAACTTTGTGTTCACAGGTGTATAATGGTATGAATCCACTAAAGCAACAGGGAAGACATGTATTAGAATAAACAGGAAGCAGATGGATTTAGAAGCAAGACAGGGTGAAGTGATAGGTGGAAAAAACACACTACAACTTCAGAGCAGTGCCTGAGGAGCACAGTGTGAGTTGTTTTAGTCTCTAAGGCTGATCCATGGACAGCACTGTGGAGGGGCTAGCTCTGAGTCTCACAAAGGTGGAGTCATATAATTTCATGTGCCTTCATTAAGAAAAAATGATTATGAAATTATTATTTTAAAATTTGGTAGTAAATTTGATTTCTTATTTAATATGAGAAACCATAACAAGTTCCAAATTGTGAAACCCTAAAATATACAACAATCATGACAGCACCAAAAATCTAATACGTTCTTTAATTAAAAGCCTGACAGACATTTATGATCATTTTCCAACATTTTTGTTGGAAATATTCTTTGATTTCTTTTTCATATAAGTCATTTTTGCATATCATCTTCTATATACAATAGAATGATAAATTAAGTTTTTCTTTAGTAAGATTGATCTGAGACAATTTCTAAAAATTGATGATTAACAGGAATTTATTCTGCCACATGATTTATTACAGATAGCATCATATAATACTTAAGGGTTATGTCAAATTTGAGATGACCTCCTTGTGTTAGCTTTCAACTGTGAATAAGGACTTTAAGTGTTCTTTTGTGCAAAGACTGAAGTTAATCACTCCTTGAGTTCATGACCTGTGCGAAGGTCCCTACCATCCATGTCATATGAGTCCTCTTCATAGCATATTACTGCTGACTTCATTGATGCAAGTGTTCATATTAAATTTCATAAAAAATTGAAATCAGTTGCATTGGTTTGTCATTTCATAACAGATTAATTGGAACAATCCTTTTTTACATTTATTTATCTATTTATTTAAGTTACATCTCACAGTCCCCTCCCTCCATCTCTCACAGTCCCTTCCTTCTACCCTTTCCCCCCTCTCTCTACTCTCCTTCTCCTACTGCGAGAGGGGTCTCACCCTTATCAAGCCGCCTCAGTTAATCAGTCACAGGAGGATTAAGAGCTTCCTTTTTCTCTGGTGTTCAACATAGTAGTCTAGCTAGGGTAAGGTATTCCACTAACAGGCACAATAATCCATGACAGACACCCCCCCCC
>CAJQZJ010013772.1:0-12288 GCA_907164525.1 Lophiomys imhausi | reverse complement strand
GCAAATCCAGAGAGCCATGAACATGAATGCATGCTACCTACATCAACGATGTGTTCAACACTGGAGTTTCTTTTGATACAAGGCAGATGAAATATGAATTAAGGAAAAAAAATCTGTTTCCTGACCCTTCAAATGTTACATTTTGTGAGTGGTGGGATCATTTATAACCAACTGAGCCCCATTTTTAGAAAATTATCTTTGAGCACATTTACATTGTCATAGATCCTAAAACTGTTTGATGAGAAAATCCAAATAGCAGGATATCCTCTGGGTCTGTTAATATCCTCCCTAAAAGAGAAGAAACTAACCTCTCCCTGACCTGACCCAGGAGCTCCACAGTCACAGCCAGGATCCTGCTCTTCCTAAACTGATTTGAGAGCTGCAACCTTCCAGGGAAACACTGGGACATCAGGAAGTGCCTTGGCTTTGCCTTGACTCACCCATCACTTGTCCAAAGACTGTCTTGTTGCTCAACCTAAATTGTACCAAGCAGGGAAACAGAAAAATACATCCAGAACACACAGGGCAACACCAAGCCAAAAATATTGCCTTCTGTGTTTGTTCTGTTCAAGGGTTCTAAAAACAAACAAAAAATCAGAGCTACTTTATGGCCACGGCAATGACAATTATTATTCTACATGAAACACACTCCCCCATGAGTGGGATTGTATCATCAGGATTAAAGGCACCACCCCGGAAAGGCGGAGCAGCACAAACTGCCTACCACTGATCATCTCCCAAGAGGAAATAGAGACAGTAGTGTGAGGGAAGGTAAGATGGAGAGCGGAAGGGAGGGAAAGAGAGAAGGAGGGGAAAGAACAAGTACTAACATAAAGGAGTAGATGATCCCTACCACCTTGGGGCTTCTCATTACTCCATTTAATCTCCTTTGCAACTGAACATGGCCGGATCTGAGTGCATGTGTGTGTTCATTCTACATAACTGAGTTAAGGAACAACTTTATAGTAATTGTCTCTATTTTCTCAAGCATCTCAAATGAGCAGTTATTTTTGTTTTTGTTTTTTTATAAGAAAATTTAAAACAGGCTAAAATTTGTGCTTCTATCACAGATTGCTAATTGCTTACCTACTTCTTTTAGGCAGCCCTCCACAGACTGCATCCAGGCCCCTGTCCAGCCTTCATCTAACCCTAGTCAGGTCTCTCAAATTCTTATTTGACTGAAAGGATTAATTCATTCAAATGACAATGGGGTATGTGAATATCACACAAACACTTCAAATTCAATTTTCTTACATGGATTTGCCCCCACCCCCATCATTGCAATTCTTTTTATCTTACTTAGTAGAGGCAAGAAAATTTTTCACTATCTCATCCTTTATAATGCCATCAAATGAGTTCCTGTACATGAATGACTTAGTAGGGTTACCATATCCAACAACTTGAAGCCAAACAAGTCCCTGGTCCTCTTCCAGACATCAAAGTACATAAGTGAAAACCTGGAGCCCAACCTTGATAATAACTAGAGAGAAGACTGCACCATTTCCTGGTTTCACATACAAGCAGAATAGCATCCTCACACCAATAAGGAAAATAACCAAGAGGTCTGGGAAGATCATTACTGAGGTGACACTTTTAGTCCAGGAACACTTGAGAAATTATTTCCACAGTTTCCTTGCAAGAATGACAGAACTCTACACAGTAATCACTTAATAAATGTTAACTTTTATTATTATTATTATTATTATTATTATTATTTATTAAATGACACTGAAACACAGCAGAATGCCCCAGCAAAACAAAAGTCAACCAAAACCCATCAACGCTACATTCTGAGTTCTTAAAGGTACTCACATGTCTTATTAACTGCTGCTATTTGCCAGAATATTGTATATACTTCGCATCAATTCTCTCATTTAAATCTCACAATTAACCTTATCATCACCATCATCTATCATTCTGAGGAGGAAACCTCTAACCACCTCCATTGAGGCCTAAATATTTTCCACTCAGTACACGTTCAAATTAATTAGTGCTGCATTCCCAGCACTTTTCTTTTTCCAAACCTTTCCTAAAAAACAATATTAATTTTTGATAAACAAGAAAACATAGATGAATAATAAGTACAAAAAGTAAGTATCACTCATTATCTCTCATCCAAATATAACTCTTAGTACTTACTGGGTGTATATAATTCCATAGACTTTAATTTCTTTTTAAACATGTATAATCATACTCTGAATACTGCTATCTAACTTACATTGTTCACTTAACAATGTGTGATGAATTGCTTTTTTCTATCAATACTAAGTTCCATCAGCACATTTATGACACAGCATGGACATTCTTTATTTAGTCAACATTGTGTGTCAGACACTGCAGTTGTTCCCAATTTTACTACCTTCAGAGAGTGCTGACAAGAACAGCCTTGCAAATACACTCTTTGGCCAATTATTAAGTTATCCCCTTAGGGCAAAAGGTTTACATATTTTAAGGCTTAATGATATGTATTGTCAAATGCCCACCACCAGAGTTAGAAAAGATCCATTTTGCTACACCATCCTTGATGGCACACTGTGTGGAGAGGACATTTATATTGACCCCAATTCTTTTCTAGTTCAAAATACATTCAAGCCTTTTGCAATGGGTTTCATCATTTTCTAGATTTATGTAACGCTATTCCCCACACTCTAAGAAGGCTGTTTTGACTCCAATAAGGTTTCCTAACCTAATAGTTTTCTCACATCATTTTCCCTCGACTCTGGTCTCATGAAATACAACTAACTTCGCTGTCCCATTCATGATTCTCTTTCAATGGCTCTTACCTCCCTGAAGCTTTAACTGACTCATGCAGCCAGACACCAAAGCCTTTGCCTCCTCTATGTGCTTAAGGCACACATCTAACAGAATGTATGCTCCAAGTAATCTCAGGGTTTTTCTTTTGTTTTGGTTTTTATTTGTATGTTTCTTATCTCTACAACTAGATTATAAACCAAAGGACAGGATAGTTTCTTCTTCTGTTGTTTCTTTCCAGCATTAACATAAAAGTTTATTGATGATGAACAAATAAAATCAATGCAAATGACAGAAAGGAGCCTACTAAGGATGAATAAAGTCACTGTCACTTATGCAGTGGAAACAGTAAAAATACTTCAATCTAGGCAGCAAGATAAAAAGAACAACCATGTTTTCAGAACAAGTAGTGATATTCATTCATTCATTCATTCATTCAACTTAAACCTGAAGACAAACTTGGTTAAATATCAGCATCAATGATGCAGTATGATATTCATCATTCAAAACTGGCAGCTGAAAGGATTCCTTTGCCATATAAACAAGGTGGAGAAAAAGAGAAGTTTACAAGGTGTGCTGCTGCTGTACTACAAACCACCAAGTTATTCCTGGCTCTTTGGGAACATATGCTCAGTCAGTTTGGTGGCAAGCTTTCCAACTTTTAGTTTCACTAGAAAATCATGGTGGCTTTCTATTCCCAAAACGTTATCAGCACACACTTGAAACTCTTTCAAAAAGAAAAAAAGTGACCCCTCACTAAAGTGATTCTGAGCAGCCTCGTTTTCTTCCCATTTGAAATTGTCATTGATGTTCTCGAAAATGATCAGAAGTTTAAGAATAACCTCTTTGTTCTCCTTCTTATTAAAGAGGGAGCTCAGTGAAGATGGTACTTGAGCCCTGAGCAGTTCTCTAGCCATGGCTGGATTTTCAGCCAGATTCAAAAGAAGTTTCAAAACCTGAAGTTTGGTTTCTTCATTTCCTGCTGAAAATAAACGAAAAAAGTCTGAAATGGAATTAGCAAGGATGTGCTGATACTCATTAGTAACAGTCATATTTGTGAGCAGTCTGAGTCCAGCCAGCTGCACAGATGAGTTCAATCGAGAAGTGACTGTGTCATCACACACTTGATTCATGTATATCTTAAGCCTGCGCTGATTTTCAGCATTCACACTCAAGTTATTTAGGACGATTAAAGCCTTTTCCTTAACAATGGGATCCCGAGTATTGAGAATCTTTGCAACAATTGGGAGACCACCCAAATCACGAATAATATCTCTGTTAAATGCATAAGCAGCATTATTACCCAAAGCAATTAAAGCTGCTTCAAGAATATAAGGCTTTTCAGACATCTCAACCAAACAAAGTACTTTTTGTAACTCTTGAGGGGACAAAACAGTATCATCTGAATTAGGAGAAGCCCTTTTCTGAACAGCTCTCCGAGCCCTGGTAGCCCTGGCTCTTGCCCTGGCTCTAGCTCTGGTCCCTGCTTCAGTGCCAATCCTGGCCCAAGGTGGGTACCAAACTATACTCTTGCTCTCATTACTGTCATCATCATCATCATCAGACCAGTCGTTATACCTGGCCCCAGAACAGTCCCCAGCGTCATCCACATCAGCAGAGCCACCCTCAGCCATTTGCTCCTTGTTCTGCTTTCTTCCTCGTGTCAATCTGTAAATGCAATAGCAGGCTCCAGCCCCAATCACCAGGCCTGCTGTCACCCAGCCTACTTTCCTGGCGTAGCCCATGCAATCGTCCCTGACAACAGCAGGGACCAAGAAATAGAGTAGTCACTCAAGGTAGGGAAAGAGGGCTTTGGGCCTGTGGAGAGTGATCTTCTTCAGTTGCTTCAAGGCCAGAGTAACTGGTTCTGGAGGTAAATCTAGAAAAGGAAGAAGAAAAGAAGGTTTGCCTTTCTCTTCTCTTTGTGCTGTTCCATGTGGACAATCGCACAGAGGGACAAGAAAGTAGTAATTGAATGATGAGTAGGGAATACAGATTGTTGACAAAAACCTCTAGCTCCCTCATTTCACTCTCTCTCTACATGCCTCTCTCCCCACCCCACCCCCAGTTCACTCTTGCCTCTAAGCATAAATGCAATAACATCCACAAATTTTGCTGGGCTCTCATTTCACAAACTCCTGTGGTACTCCATGGGATAAGCACCCTTGCACTAACCTCCTTGAAACAAGCAGATTGCCCCCTTCTTCCTTTCCTGCGAGGTATGCCACGCCCAACAATCTTTCTGATCTGCAGAGAGACCAGAAATCATCAAAACTGAGGGCTTGATGCGTCGAGTGTATAGTTCATACTTTCCTAATTTACCATCCAGGTTATCAAATTTTTGTTGAACCTCACTGTGCTATCCAAAACACGCACATGCTTAGCCCCCTCCCAAGTCTGAAATGGGTGGACAGAAGGAAACAAAGTAGGATTGAGTGAGCCTGGCCAAGCCCAAGCTGATTTCTAACCCCTCCCCCATTCCAGGCTGCCCCCGCGCCCACACCGACCTCTACCTTTCCGGGGAAAGTTCCTCCCTTGTTTCAAGCAGTGCCACCTGCTACAGCAGACCTGCAAGATGACAGATGGAAAAAACACGGACACTAAGTGCTGTTGAGAGAGAAGGATTATGAACAAACTATCTGATAGGTTTTCAGGCTGTTATCCTGTCCACCACCCCCACGAGCACGCACACTCACAGAAAGAGAAAGACAGAGACAGAGAGAGAGAGAGCACGCCATTTCTCCACAGCTTGGGGAGTGTGACAAACACATTTAGACTCAAATCTAAACCTAGATTACCTTTTCTTGTTTCCTCCCTTTTCTACCCTCACGGTTCCTAGGGTCCCCAGATGGTCTTACCCTCAACTTGACCTTCACCGATCTGGTTAATTTCCTTCCTCTTCTCTTGCCTGGCGTTGTACCGCAACCTATGGAAAGACTGACCACCCGGGAGAGGCTTGGACCCACTAGACACAGCCACAGGCAGAAAGACGGGAAACAGCCGCTACTGACTGCTTGGTGGACGGACCAGTTCCCAGAGAACGAAACTCTTTCCCAATTCGGAGGCCTCGTTGTTAAAGGTTTCCCGCCCGGCTCCCGGCTCAGGGTTTAGCGGACACATTACATTGTACCCCACCACGCTGTACCCCATGTCTAGTTTTTCGCCTCCCGCACCGTCTGGGTAGACCAGGGGCCAACACCCAGACCACAGCTCCCTTTCCGGATTGCGGGCCTCAGCTTGCAGCAGATTCCCATCTCCTGATTTCTGGGCGCCTGCTCAAACACCCCCTACTCACTGTTTTGCAGCATCGAAATGGGCAGCGGGCGGGACATAAATCTTTGTAAAAGGGTGGTAAGTGGGAGAGACGACGGCGGCGACCCCGGACCTGCGACGGCCTCCACCATCTACCCTCCACCACCCCCACTTTATGGAATATCCCAGGCACTGACCTGCAGGGATCCGGGACAATTTCTTTTCCCCCTCCTTTCCTAGGCTTCAGGCCCGCCCGCCCTCAAGGTAATAGGGAGCTGGTACTCAGACGGGAACAACGACCAGGACAAGAAGGACTTCTGCACACGTCAGCTCTTGGTCACGTGAGAGCGACGTCATCCACCAACTCGGATCCCCACTTTCCCCTCCCACCAGCAGTGCGGCAGAAGAGGACCCGCCCCCCTCTTTTCCCTCCCCCATACTAGGCCTTGCTACTCTTTCTTCTTTGCTGCTAATCCTGTCTTCCTCTAGTTGTGTTTCTCTTCTTCCAATTACCTAAACAGGACAGCATCCTCCCCTGGGGCTACTGGCCACTTGTACTTTTTTTTTAATTGACTCTTCCTTCGGTAGACTCCTGGGACAGCAGCTTCTCCCTCTACTTCCCCTCCTCCAAGCTCTGTATATCTACCATTTCCTCTGAAATATAGTCCTAGACCCGAAATGAATAAGTCATCAGAATAGGAAACCTGGAATGAGAGTGTATCCTTTTCTTTCTTAATACTTTTTTTGGTTATTTTCGCCTTGGCTTCCCCTGCTCACAGCCTGCATTCTATTTATAAGGGAAAAAATACAAAAAGATATTTCCATAAGGGAAAAATAAGACTAGAAGTGGGAGATCAATGTTGGATGATGATCTCTAAAAGTCCCACATTTCTCAAGTGTTGGAAAGTGTTATCCATTTTACTCAAAGGAGTTTTAATGTCTTCTGGGGTCTATCACATAACACAGCTGAAAGAACATAGCACAGCTTGAATGATAATCAGCCTGCCTAAGAATATGTAAATCTTCTGACTAAGCAACAGGCTCTGAAGGGCACAAAGTTAACCCTGAGGAGGCTTGGACTCTCTAAAGTCAGTAAAAAAAAAAAGATTGAGGGGAAATCAAGTCTGTAATATAAAAAGGTACACACACTAATTTGCGAGTGATATACAAAGAATATTCTGAAATATACCAGGGTACAAAGAGAGAACAGCATCTGCAAATGAAATAGTATTACAGGAGCACACAGACCAAGGCAAACTTGACCGAACTTGGCTTCTAGCAGTTACTGTAAAACCACTATGCTGATTAGCTTGATGAGCACAATAATTCGCTTGCAATTTTAACTCTCAAAAATAGAAAAGGGAACGAAGTAATTACACTCTCTTGTTGTTTAGGTTAACCAGGTTTGTTTTCAGACATTGGCCGTCAGACAAGGTTAACTTAATATGTGGTATAAAAACAAATACCATAACACAAAGTGTAATGCAGCTTTTCAAAATATAAGCTCTTCAGTGAGAAATGTCCTAGTAGTCTAGATACAAGGTGGGTATCTGAGCAGAACTTTCAAAAGCCACAGAACACATGGGACTAAATCATTAGTATATAGAGAGTCTGAGAACAAGCTAATCTCCAGGAAATTTTATATCAGTGTGGCTTTTAGGAAGCAGAATTGAGACCTGATTCTGAATTTGGTAAACTGAACCAAATCAAGTATCTGGCTCTGTATTTACAGAAACATCAAGTGCAACAAAAAGACTTATTCACGTGCGGAGAAGAGCTTCAGAGGAAAATGTTAAGAGTTCCCACCCAAGCACTGTCTGGAAAAGAGGAAATGCAGGCTAAAGTGAAGGGAACATTTCATCCTTAGCAAATTTATCCCCATAGTGTATAAGAACACTTCAGACTTCCTCAGCTAAAAGTCACTTCTTAAGATAAATGAACGTCCTTGCTCTGATTCTAGGTTCATCAAGCAATCTTCTGAAGTTGTGAGTTCTCAAGTAGTAGCTTGTCTGCAGGAAGAGAATGGACAGATAAGACAGGCAGAAACCCCTTCTACCCCCAGACAATGATTCAGTTACTCTTGTATAGTAACTTTCACTGTAGCCTATTTAAGAGGGAGAGAATACAGAGACTGGTGAGTTTGAACATTCAGATCTTGATTTACGTGTGCATCTTTGAATGACAGTCTATCATTGACAGAAGTATCTGCTCTCTCTTTACAAACGAAATCTGGGACAGATGGTGCAACACTCAAGACAACACCCTGAACTAGATATGCAACCCTTACCTATCAGGGAAGCCAAGTGGCCTCGGTTCAGAGGGCAACATTATGCATTACCATTTTGTACTGTACTTTTCTAATGACCAGGTAATGCAGAAATTACAACTAAGGCATGTGGTGGTAGGCAGATTCCCAGCATCTCCCTGACAGTTAAACAAAGTTATACAAAATAATTAAAGGACATTATACATTAGGACTAGAGATATGGCTAAGTGCTTAAGAATACTGGTTGCTCCTGCTGAGGACTCAACTTTGATTTCTAGTACCCACATGTGGATGCTTCACAATTGCCTATAAACTTCAGATCCAGGGACCAGCCCCTCCCTCCACTGAATGTGGTGTCATACAAAAAAAAAAAAAAAAAAAAACAGGGACCCACACATACACATACATTAAAAAATAAAGTAAAATTTTTCAAAATAAATCATCATTTCAAACAATTTACATTTCATGACAAAAGGGGAAGGTGTGCTTCACATTTCACATACTTAGTATTTCCCTAATAAAAAGATGGTCACTGTGCCCCCAAACAAACCAAACAGAAGCTCGCTCACTTGCTAAAATTTTAATCTAGAGATAAAAACCTGAAAATCTTGTGGTCTGTGAAACAATCATCTATCTTTAGCATTTGTTCTCTGTGTTAACCAGACTTGGGCAACCTGCTTGCAATGAGACAGCCTTAAGTAAGTTGCAATACCACATCAGGTAGCACAGTATCAAAAGAACTGTGGCTTTCCAAGCCACGCCAACCTTCTCTTCTGTCTCCATCTATAATCCACAGCAATATCAATCGCTGCTCCATTTTTATTTTCAGATACTTTACATTCCTGTATTGTATGTGGCCACCAAAGGATTTCCTTGAAAAGTAATTTCACGGGTTTTTGTTTGTTTTTACAGGCTCTGAAAACGTTACAGACTTGTCTGGGGACTTGCTTAAGCCATTTTTCTTTTTCATTTTTAAGATGGTGTATCAGATGTCTAATATGTCCTTTAAAAAGTGTTTGTGAGTATGCATAATGGAGACCAGAGTGGTTTTTAAATCATAGCCTCTGTGTTTGTTGGTAAGAACTACAACTTAAAGTGGCAAAGACATAAAAAGTAACTGAGAAGTTTCATTCTGCTGGGGTTTAAGAAGTTTTACACATGTAGTGGATTAAAACTAGAAAGTCCTGAGAAACTAAGAAAGATGGTCTGTTTCTTCTGTGTTATATACCAAAATCACTGGAGGATATATGGAAGGGGAGAAGAGAGGTTTTGTTGCAATAAGGAGAGGTAGATATGTAGCTTTTGTCCTTGAAACTTTACAAAATGTGAAAATGAGTCTACATTGCAGAACCGATCACCTGCTTTTATTAAGCTCTGCATATTACTTAGTTCTTCCACATATATATATGTCACTGTGAATATATATATATATTCAAAATAACAAGAGTGTCTTGCCTAAGTTCATAGCAGCCAAAAACTGAAGAATCTGAGCACTCTGTCTGTGTAAGTTTTCAGAGACAGAATTCAGTTAAATAAGAAAACTAAATAATCATAAAAAAAAACAGTATAACAGCATGGTGGAAAAACAAATGAAGTAGAGAGATGATAGAAAAAAAATGGGATCTGGTATTAGTTAAATGTGTCTAGTTGTTAGGAAGACCAGAGAGCAATGGTATGTTACTGATTTATGATATGTGCCAACAAGGCATTATGTATTCCCTGATCACCTCCTGCAAGGGCCTCCTCCACACAGAGGCCCATCACAGGGAAGACTTCTGACTGGCGTGTCAAATTTCAACATTCTAAGAAAGAGGCAGCCTGAGGGTCTATATTTAGAGTATGACTCCCATCAGTGAACAGGTGTTGCCTAGAGACTCACTCCTACATATTTTGTCCCTGAGTTCTGAGGGGTTTGTGAGGGTGGTGCAATGAAATTACTAAGGAAGGCAATGAACGAGAAGGTCTTTTTCTCCTGGACACTGACTACTTGGGATCCCATACTTTGTTCTACCTAGGAGAGGGAAAAGAAACTGTTGCCATCAATGTTCTAACAATCTACAGTCATCAACAGACCCCCCATTTCCATTGTCACTGGAAAATGAAGACTCACCATTCACATAGTGTTATAGTACATGAACGGCAGAAGTGAGGACACCTCACGAGCCTTAGGGTGATATGAAGTCTCCACCTGTTAAGTGTCACTATTATCAATAGGATAACAGCGAGTTCTCTAATTTCAGGGTGGGTTATAGGTTGCATCATGAAACTCCAGAACAGAATTTAAATTCCTTTGAATGAAAAGCAGGTAATCTGTGATGTTACTAATTTGTAAAGTCTAAAACCTAAGTTGATGTCTACATAAAATCTATCTTTTGCATGGGTCTGAAAATCATTATTGAGCCTTGTACAAGAGCTCAATCATCTAATGCTTGTGAGTTCACTCAGGATAAAGAAAGGGGTAGATAATTGGCTCACTCACTTTAAATGATCAAAATTTGACCATTAACCTCACTACAAATCTATGTTTTATCGATAATATTGAAAGTATTCTGGTCTAGTTTGTAAGGATATGTTTCAAAATTGTAAGATGCTATTTTCAAGGTGCTGATTAGAAGAAAATATTTTCAACGTTGTATAAATTAACTTTGCCAAATCAGTGAGGTTTCACTATTAACTGGAAAATCTTAATTACTTTTAAAAAAAAACATACTTTTTAAAAGATTGGAATTTGCTTATCTAACTAGAAATAGCTTTATTTGACTTATGATTACAAAATAGTAGTCTATCAAATAGTAGCGATAAAATAGTAGTCAAAAATATTCTACAAAATAGTAGTGATAAAACATAACTGGATCAAAAGTGTTAATACAAATTTCCCTCATACCTGGTTACCTTTTCTGCCCCCTCTCCCCAATTCTGCTGCACAGACTGAAAATAAAGAGGGATACAAATTAAAGAAATGGATACAGGAGTTTGAAAACCAACGAAAAAATGAGACATTTTCCCCCAAGAAAAAAGTATGAATGCACGGTAATTTGAGAAAGTCAAACTCAAACATTATAGAGAAATGGTAACTTCTGTTTTATGATATTATTATAGAGAAAAAGACTAACAGGGCCCGGAGTATTGGGGGAGGTACGGAGCCTACAGGCACTTGCCGCACTGCTTGTGGGAGTGGAAATTGGGGGCTAGAGCTCGCTGGTGACGTGGATGTCACGTGACCGAGAGCCGCCTAGAGCTGAAGTCCTGTTAGTCACCTCAGACTGGGTACCAACCCCCTATTACTCTGTCGGTGCGTGAAGGAGAAGGAAACTCGCTGGGACCCTACAGGTCGGTGGAAGCTACTTGACAGACAATGGGGGTGGGAGAG
The DNA here is from genome assembly GCA_907164525.1 of Lophiomys imhausi. Taxonomy (NCBI): domain Eukaryota; kingdom Metazoa; phylum Chordata; class Mammalia; order Rodentia; family Muridae; genus Lophiomys; species Lophiomys imhausi. The sequence continues at coordinate 649 of CAJQZJ010013772.1, read as the reverse complement.
ACCAAGAGTGCCTCGGGCCCAAGTTCTGCAGATAGGGGCTATGTCCCTTTCTCACCTACTTTTCAAATACCTATTCCCACCCTCGGTTCTTTTAGTAGGGAGAAGTGACAGGCTTCAGGTTGGGGTGAGGGGAGTGGGCGGCGGTTACACAAAATCCAAGCAAAGAAAGGATCCACAATCAGGGCACCCTGTCCCGGTGCTGGTCAGTCCACCAAGCACTCCATCCCCTTGGTCCCCTGTAATGTTTTCAGATCTGTAGGTCTCTGCTCAAGCCTCGACTAGAAAAGGAGCAACCCGCTTTGGTTGGAACCTTGCTGCAGATGTGAAGGTGGGATTCATCCTGAACATAAGGAGTGGGTGGGAGAGGAGGGGGGCTGGGATCTTTGCGGGCCAAGTCCGAGTCGCCCTCTCCTGGCCCCTTCTTTCTCCACACCCCCTCCCATTTCAGTGCAGGGAAAGGGGTGTGGCGGCCTTTGCTGGGGAAATGGCGGACGGGGAGGGGGCGGGGAGGCCCTCTTTAGCAAAGTCAGCAGGGTGTGAGAAATAATTTTTTCACTCAAAAATTCCAAATTCAGAAAAACACCCATTAGTGTAGTTAGATCTGTCCAAATACACTTTCAGTTCTCTAATGCTGTCTGCATTGCTTTTT
>CAJQZJ010013753.1:0-10657 GCA_907164525.1 Lophiomys imhausi | reverse complement strand
TTATAAGAGAAAGAGCCATTTGTTGGACTGAAAGCGGAAACTGTAGGGGGAAATAAGATATACCTTAAACTTAAAAAAAAGAGAAGAGGATGGGGATTGAGGGGAGGGTGGGCCTGAGGGAGGAATAGGGAGGGGACTGCGATTGAGATGTAACTTGAAGAAATAAAAAAGAAAAGAAAAAAAGAAAAGAAAAGGCATAAAAATAATGTTCATACCTAAAACAGTGACGTCCAGGATGCCTTGGTTTTTGCCAAAAAAATCGGGAGGATTATTGACATCACAGATGAAAATTCCACTGTCTTCCGGTTGCATACGCAATATGGTGATAGATGCATTGCCTGGATTAGTAGACCCTATAATTCGATCCTTGAATTTCCCAATAGCCGACCCTTGTCCACTTTCAGAGTAGTAAATCTAGGGTAGAAAAATAATACAAATGAGAACCTGAGAGCATCCAGGATGAGGATAAGCTGCCAGGAAATCCCTTCTATATGTGTTCCCTGGAGCCTGGATTTCTCAGTACAGAGGGGCATTTAATTTTCTGACTGCTGCTATTAGCCATTACCTCATTTGCCTCCAAATAGCTCTGTGGTATCCCTAGGACAGGGGCTGGTAAGTCTATTTTACAGAAGAGGGGGAAATTGAAGTTCAGGGAATTCAACTTTTAACCTTGGTGTAGGAGAACAAGACACTCACCTGCTCATTTACTCAGTAGAAACTCTTCATGTAGGGCATATGAGATGTCTCAAGAAATATTTACCACTTTATGAACTTCTGATTCGCATTTATGTTGCCCAGTGAGACTGCTTTCCCTAGAAGCTCAAGCATTCATGTTCCTCTCATGCATCATTCACCTTAGCACCCTTAGATTTCTTCTGTTTTTTTAGAAGTACAAAACTTCAGGGCAGAATATTCCCTGAGAAATAATTTGGTCTCATTCTCTCCTAGTGGTGGTGGTTGGATAAAGTCAGGTAAACTAGTAAAAGGCCTACAGTGAGCTTGGTCCAGGATAGTTGCCATCTTTCCCTCCATGTGAAATAAGAGAACTAAGTACTTCAGATGACTCATGTGAGGGCACAGGACTCACCGGTTGCTACTATCATTTCAATGTACTGGACTTGAGCCAAGCAGGAGCACTAGGATTTTGAAGAGCATCTAAGCTATACAGCAAGATTGTCTTAAAGAACACTCTAATGCATTCTCAAGAAAGACCAAATCCCAGTGTGGAGAGGGAAGGTGGGCATGAATTCCACCACTACTCAATAAGCAATTGGCAACTGATAGTTTCTTGGAGAGGGAGAGTCAGTTTGAAGAGTATTATCCCTGATAAATCAGCCACACTCCAATGGAATGGCCACCCATTCAAGAATATACAGGCAGTACAAACTGGATTTGACCCCTAACTGGTTATCCAATACATATGAATGATATTGTGTGGACTCAGTAGGTTATATGTATATATTTACTCATATGTATGTAATAGTAATAATTAAAGGAAAAAACACCATGAATTTGAGAGGGAGAGGTTGGAGACAGGAAAGGGAGGGGAGAAATGTTATAACACAGTGCACATATACCAAATTAAAAAATAATAAAATGATACTATCATATAGCAAAATTATTAAAATGTAGGTTATACCTTATAATTTTCATAATTGTGGCCTAATTGTTCTTATTGTTTCTTATTTTTTGTATTGTATTTATTGTTATAAGAAAAAGAGCCTTTTATTGGACTAAAAGGGGGAACTGTTGGGGGAAAAGATACACCTTAAATTAAAAAAAATAAAAGCAGATAGGAGGGTGAGGGGAAAGAGGGTAGAATGGTGGGAGGGGGAGGAAGGAGGGGACTATGACTGAGATGTAACTTGAAGAAATAAATAAATGTTTTCTAAAAATTACACATTAATTTTTAGATATTTATATATAAATATAATTGCTATATCAAATTGTTAATATAACATATAGTTATAATAATATAATATATATTTATAAATATATAAATATATTTTTACATATAAAATATAAATTTTACAATAAAAAATAATTTTTAAAATTTAAAAAACATCTGAGAGAATGGACCTTAGGTATTAATGGCAGCCATGGGATAAGAAAAATCTGGCTTAGGTGTCACATGATCTAGGCTCTCCCCACAGCTCTGCCTCTTGACTGTGATGTAGTCACATGAAGTAATTCCCTCATTATGCCTCCATAGCAACTTGCTAAATGATAAGAAGCAAAGATAGCTAATCTCTCTAACCTTTTAGTTTCCACGTGTGAACGAGGAGCCAGAGCAATGTTTTCCCAACTAGAAGACTGATTTTCAGTGATGTCTACATGAAAACTTACTAATTTTAATGTTCAAGAGAAACACTTCTAACATGCCAAATATGGATGTTGATACTTAGGTGACACTAAGGTTTTAAGATTTTAAAAGTTCCAGTCAATATAGAAGCTATTAGCTAAACAATGATTCTGGGGATACACAAATATGACAAAAACTATGAGGGTGGGGCATGAGGGACTGCAACTTGGGAATCACTAGTTGAGGTAATAAGACCCAAGTTCCTTTCACAATATACATATTCTATATACACAGTTTGCTAAATTAATATAAATATGTCACCCAGTGATTAGTGTTTATGGCGCATAAATTGGGATTGCTTTAGTCTAAAGAGATAAGTTATTGTACAAGTTTGCACTCCCATCAGCAATGGAGTGTTCCCCTTTCTCCACAACCTCACCAGCATGTGCTGTTATTTGAGTTTTTGATCTTAGCCATTCTGACAGGGTGAGATGGAATCTCAGGGTCGTCTTGAGTTGCATTTCTCTGATGATTAAGGATTTTGAGCATTTCTTCAAGTGTCTCACTGCCATTAGAGATTCCTCTTTTGTGAATTCTCGGTTTAGCTCTGTTCCCAATTTTTTGATTGGATTATTTTGTTTCTTGACATTTAATTTCTTGAGTTCTTTGTAAATTATGGATATTAGCCCTCTGTCAGATGTAGGGTTGGCAAACTTGTACAACCTCTATGGAAATCAAGTCTGTTGATATCTTAGAAAACTTGGAATAGCTCTACCTCTCGACCCAGCCATATCACTTCTGGGTATACATCCAAACGATTCTTCACAAAACCACAAGGACATCTCCTCAACTATGTTCCTAACAGCCTTATTTGTAATAGCAAGAAACTGGAAACAACCCAGATGTCCCTCAACTGAGGAGTGGATTAAAAAACTGTGGTATATTAACACAATGGAATACTACTCAGCCATCAGAAACAAGGAAATTATGCAATTTGAAGCCAAATGTATGGAACTAGAAAACCTCATTCTGAGTGAGTTAACCCAGACTCAGAAAGATGCACATGGCATCTATTCACTTATAATTGGATTTTAGCCATGGAGTACAGGATAACTATTCTACAACCAACATACCAAAAGGAATAGGAACATAAGACTTTGTTACCTGTCAATGAGACACTTTGCCCTAGTTGTGCTACCATGTAGGCCCCCAGTATATGAGCAAGGTCTTACCTCTCATATGACTGCTGAACTGGGGGAGGGACTGATATGCAGGGACACCCCACTCTGGAGGAATAGGATATGAGGGATAGGGGGTAGAGGGTGGGAGAGTGGGACTCGGAGAGGTGGAAAGAGGGCACTGTGACAGAGATGTAACTTGAAGTAATAAATAAACATAAAAAAGAGGTAAGTTATTTTCATAAAAACTTCTAGATGGTTCTTCTGGTACATTTAGTTCATTAGCCTCACTTTAAAGAAGAAACTGAAGCTGAGGGGGAGTTTAAAATGGCACAAAATTAACAGTTGAGGGATGGGTGTGAAGTTCAATGCCAGAGCACTTGCCCAGAATGTATGATGTCCTATGTTTTCCTGTCAGTGGAAAAAAGTGGGGAGGGGAACACAAAAGAAAACGCAATTTGACCAGAAGTAGGAACAGTTCCCCTAGTCCCTTGCCCAGAGCTCTTCACCCAATCAATCTATTAAAAAGAGAAAAGAGCCCAAAAGAAAAAAAAAGAAGATACTGCCTAGTAAAATTCAAATGTGTCTTCCTCTTTATGTAGAAAGGCAATAAATATATTTTAAAGCAAGACCAACAAGCAGAATTTTGAGGAAAAAAATTTTAAATGAGCACAATTAGAGCGAAGATAATGTACTGTCTTTATTGTTTCCTCTAACATTCTTTCCTGCCCTAAATATGGTATCTTAGATTTCTTTCATTCATGCCTCCTGAACTTAATCCTGAAGTGGAAGTTTCACCTAGAAACCAGAAAGCTATCATTAACTCCAGGTATTCATATGAGGCAGGTGTAGATTTAACTTATCAAAAGACTACACTGTCAGTCAACACTAAATCTATTTACTTACTAATGGACAGTGTGAGTTCCTGTTGTCCCTTACCTGGAACACAGCCCGTTGTTATCAAGAGAGCTCTTTACAACCTAAGGTAATGGACAGTTTCTGTGCTCCCAAGAGGAGACAGGTTAGCCCTTATGATGTTTGATGATGTCACAATGAGAGGTAACATCAATCTTGTCACAGAAAGTTCAAGAGGGGCTAGACGAAAGGACCTTGATTTTGCCAAGATGAGGGTCCAAGAGGCTTTTTTAGGCAAGGACTAGGACACAGAAGGATGCAATTGAGACCAGGCATGGTGACAGATTCCATGCCTGGAATCCCAGCTTTCAAGAGCCTGGGTCAAAATGAGCACAAATACAGAGCCCGGCTGACCTACAGGGGTGACTCTGTCTCAATATAAAATAAACAAAAAAATAAATAAAATTTGAAAAAAAGTTAAATGGAAAGAAGCAACTGTAAAAGCCTCCTAGTGGGACATAAATCAAAGGGAAAGTGGTAGGTAAGCAATGAGATCTCAAACATGGAACTTAACCATGAAAGGGCCCTCCACCATCTCTTCCATCTAGCTCCTAACACTGTAGTCTAATCAATGTTTCCCTCACAGACAATATATACTAAAGGGATGAAACGCTGTGAGACCTTGAGTTCAGGCTGTTGTCTGAGGAGGAGAGTCCCACGCATTTGATAACCAGACACGTAGAAAGAGGAGTTTTCTGCTTGGGCAAGTCCACTGTGTTAACACTGTCCTTGGGGAGAAAAGAAGAAAGGGATGTTTTCTCCAAACTGCTAATCTAATCACTCTGGATGGGCTACAAGTTGGTTTCACTTCCCACAAAATAGCAATACTTAAAAAAATCAAAGCTAAGCAAAAAAAAAAAAAAAAAAAAAAAATTAAAGCTCAATAATGGGCAAGGCAAGGCCCAGTAGCTTGTGTCCTTTGCAAAGAAATAAAAAATGTTGTCAATTTAGAGATCAGAGCAACTGAGGCCATGGAACAACAGACCACATACTTAGCAGGGTTTAGAGAAGCCCTGCTTTGAGAAACTTCACCCTAACGTTTCCCAAAGTAAAGCTTGGTAAAATTATACCCATTGCGCCCTGTGCCCATGTTCATGACAGAAATCCCTGCTTTCTCTCAGTGTCTCCTCTTTCTGCCTTCTTTGGCATGTTGAAGTCACAGGTGCATATTAGTGATGACATCCTCTTTGAGTTCATTTAGCTCATGTCACTAAGGGTTAGGAGCCAGCTGAATATTGGAAATATGACAACAAGGTAGGGCAGGGTCTGTAAGTAAGGGTAGGCTTATAAAGGCCAGAGGGGACCATAGTATACTGAGGAGCTGGAATAGCCTAGGTGGCCTAGCCAACCAAAATACATCTGTTGGCCAAGTCAGGCCCTGAGGCTTCCAGTTTGCAAACTGATTCATTCTCATCTAGTACAGAGGACACTGAAGCCCCAGGAAAGGAAGTGATTTTCCCTTCAAAGGTCAGTCAATTTACAGTGAGATCTGGAATCCAAGCCCCAGGATTCCCACTGTATGCATTAAGATAGCTCTCAGTCCTGCCCAAGACAAGGGGGCAGTGATTTACCTCCCTCTTTGGGACCGTTCCATTGCCTATGCCAGTCTCCCTTTCCTGTCTTGTGCCAGTTGCCACCATTCCCTGGTTCAGTGTTTCCTCTGCCCAACAGTTTTACCACACGAGGCACCTCACATTCTCCAGATGGATTTCAGGCTCCTGGTGCCTATGATGCCAAGTTTCTAGTCACACAAGGCTGTGCGGCTGGCAGCCAGTTGTTTTCTCAATTTTGCACCACTGCTCTCAAACTAGAGGCTTGATGTATAAGCAAGGAGGCGAGAAAGGATCCCATCTGCTTTCTATTTGAGTTGGAGTTGGATTTACTTAACTGCCATTAGCTTCTAGAACTGCTTTCCAGGTTCCTTTGGGAGTCCACAGCTAAACCACACATTCTTTCCTTTTCCTCCCTCCCAACTCCTTACTTTTTCTTCCAATGCAGCTAGATATGAAATGGAAAGTGGCAAAGATTTCAGGCCCAGAGATTTCTCTGTTCTGTGCTATAGAGACTATGATTATACACAACAGAAATAGAATACCACAAGAAAGGCTCTTTTAGTCCAAATCACCCTTTTACCAGCTTGCTATTTGTTTGAGACATCCACCATTTGAATGAATACTTTGGGTTACTTTTGGATAAAATCATGGACAATCCATGCTTAGGTGCACTTCTTCAACAGAAATGAAATGAAGCCCAGAATAGATAAACATTAGTGCGAAGAGATGGAAGATTTATAGTGTTCTTCTCTGACAGCAACAATAGTACATTGTGTGGCTCTGTTGCAATGCATTGCAGGACATCTGGCACTTCTAGCCAGCACCCACTAAATGTCACTAAAGACTCCAAGCCCTACAAAAATCAAATCAATGTCCTGTCTATTATTAAATTCCCCTGACGTGATGAAATACACTCACACCCAAAGATCACAAAACCAATGAAATAATGTTACCTATGGAGGACAGAGTAGGTTTAAAAATCTAAGAAGCCAAAACATGTGAAGACCCTAGATTACAAGGAGGGAGTTTCTAAGTTGTAGACATGTTGTGGATATAAGGAGAGTGAAGGATTTCTTCTATTATACAGAATCTAGGAGAGAACTGTCTGACAGACCCAGGCTAAGCAGGGTCAGTGTCCATTTTATTCATGGGTAAATGTTGTCTCTAGTTTTAGCTATAACAAGGCAGAGAGGCACCAGATCTCTGAAAACTTCCTTGATAGCCTGTTTGTATCAGGTGAGTTTTCAGAGATTACCCCTTGAGAGATGACATGAAGCTGTCCATATTTTTAAACACAGGGCACTTCTGAAAGTAAGGTCAAATGGGTTCTGTCCTTAGAATTGGAAGGCTTGCGAAAAGAGCCATTTCCATGTACTGAAGGGACCTCTCTAAAGAGGACATTGAGAGACAGTATTTGGCCCTGGGTACTGGGAAACACTAGTCCTCAGAGTCAACTGCTTTTTAATCCAGTGAATTTGAAGAGGACAATACAGACTTGTAACAAAATATGGTCACTAGCTTGATCAGAGGAGGATTAACAGTTCCAGGCATGGACATGAGAAGATAAAACTCAAAACTTCTCTAGATTTTATTTTATTTTTAAAAATGTATTTATGTGTATGCATATGTATCTTGTGTGTGATTATGTGCATGCATGTGCAGGTCCCCAAGGAGGCCAGAAGAGGGTGTTGGATTCTCTGGAGTTCAAGTTACAGGCTATTGTGAGCCATCTAACCTGGCTGCTGGGAATCAAACTCAGGTCATCTACAATATTGACAAGCTCTCTTAACTGCTGAGCCATCTCTCAAGCCCATGTTTCTCTAGTTTTTATTAGTATAAACAACACACACCTGTAATCCCATCACTTAGGAGACTGAGGCAGGAAGATTCCAAGTTCAATGCTGGCCTGTATTCTATAGCAAGGACTTGTCTCTAAAGCCAAACCACAACAAAACAAACTTACCAAATTTATATAGAGCTTGGACTCATCTGTATTGTCATCTCACATAAACCCTTCCCACCCACTCCTTAAAGCAAGTGCTAGTGTCCTAGATGGTGATTTGTGGAGGGGTCTAGTAATACACCAATACGTTTTCTTACCTGAGAAGTCCAGCTACATCTTCCCCGAGCATCTCTTGCATGCACCATTTTTAGACACTGACTGACTGCCTTTTCTTCCATACCCACAGTATAAGGGCGCGAGCCATGCTGTGTTTGAGCAGAAATGGGTGGATCTGAGAGCTGAATGCTGCATACTATATTGCCACATCAATCCAGGAATTGAATTTAGTCACTCATTGGTCAGTCTAGAAACACCTTACTCCCATATGTCACAGAATGTTCTAGAAACAACAGTCTCTATTACAGATACATGAGTGGAGTGGGGGCCGGGCTTGAGAGGGCATTTCGCATATCACTGGCTTGCCTTGAACTTGTTAGGAACCCATGAATGACCTTGAATTTCTCATCCTCCTTCTTCCACCTCCTGAGTTTTAGGAGTACAGGCACACACTACCGTGCCTGGTTTATGTGGTACTAGGGATTGAAGCCAGGCCTTCATGCAAGGATTCTACTAACTGAGCTACATCTAAACCCTAGTAATCTCAATATCCCCAAAATATGCCCTGAGTATTCACTAGACGAACTTACAATGTATTCTACGGATGTTTGAATGCATGGAAATGCACAAACAAGGAAGGTACCAGGAATTGAAAGCTAAATTCTATTTTTGAAAACTACTGTCTCAACCCAGGATGTCTGCAAACTCTTAGCTGAACAAGTTCTGCTTAGGAATGAGAAGTAACACAGAGAGGGGTCTGGATTCTCCCTCCAGCCATTAGGGATCTGGGAAGAAGAGCAACTGGGGGCCTAAGATCAGGAAATCCCTAAAGACTCTGTTATGGCTGAGTTATACAGTTACACTAAGTGTACATTGTTGGGCTGGTTTCTCTGGTTCCTCCAATATAGTTGGGGTATGGGGAAGATAATTTTGCAAAATCAAATATTATGAATGGTGATGTTAATAATAACAGTTCATATTCATTGAATGTTTGCAGCATAAGAAAGCATCCTTGTGTTTCACAAGAACCATTTCACTCAATCTTTTTCATTTTTTCAGTAAAGCTGTCAGATAGGTGAGTAGCCCCATTTTATAGATGAGAAAAATCAAATCTCTAAAAAGTCAAGTGACTTGTCTAAAGCAATCCAGCCAGAAAATGAGAGGCAGAGTTAGCAGAACTGACATCCATCCAGAGGTTTCTACTGGGACTCCAAACTGATCCCAAAGAAAAGCCCACATATGCATGAGAGGAAGGGAGAGGAAAGGAGAGAAGATGGAAGGAAGGGAAGGAGAAGGGAGAGGAGAGGAAATCCAGTTACCTAGAAGTAGAGAGTGTGATGTGGATCTGGCAAGGGTAAGCTGAAACAAGATGGGGAAACAGGAGGAGAAAAGAGTTCGTGGTTTTGGCAGGGATTTTTCACCTTCCTTGTCCTCAAGCAGCCCTGCTTTTTGTTGTCCTCAGCACAGGTATTGCACAGGCCTCAAGCATTTTTTCATTTGATCTAGCGGCTCAGGAGAAATGACCTCATCTAATCTGGCAAGTAAAGAAGGAATTTGTCAAATTCCTTTTGTCAATTTGTCAATAGATTTTTTTTAAGTTCTTCTAAGCGAAGTCCTGAGCTCAAGCCACCCTCACTATAATTGCCTGAAGCTTCTGCTGCAGTCTCTTGCTGAGAAAAGTTCATAGGTAGGCATAATTCTCTCCCAACTTCTAAGCGGCTAGAGTTCAGTTAAGAGATGGTTTGGCAAAGTCCAGTATCAGAGGATGTAAAGTGAAGAATTTTCACTCTTGAGCTCAGATTCACCTTGTCTGGTCTTAAGGAAGTTGAGGGACATCTTTAATTGAGTATCAATCATAAGACATTTCATGCTGAAGCCCCTCTAAAATCAGCTACCACCAGAAAAAGGAGGAGGACTCCTTTTCAACACAAAAGCAATGTTGAAAAGGCTCCTAAGAACTCAAAATTTTAAAATAACAGATTATGTGATTATTGCCATCTTCATGAAAACCACCTGTGGGACAAAGGAATTATTTCTTAGTTGACACAAACATGTTGGGACACTTTGAATGATAAAAATTGGGAGCATCAAGGCTGTTATTTTCTCCTGATGGTCCCGCTGCTGCTGCTGTTTTCATGGAACAAAAATGAGAGGACTTTCTATTTTATGAGTGTTTCCATATGCCTTATGTCAGATAATTACTCATAAGTACTTTCATTCTATTGTATTTCAAAGAGAGGCATGGAGTGATACCCACATTGTCTACTGTGACCAATAGTAAAGAAAATTGTTTAACTTTGAATACAGGGTAGCACTGATGGAGGAAGTCTCCCTGTGGGTGATATCTTCTGACAAGGAAATATTCATAATCTCAAGTAGAGAAATGCAGTATTCATGAAGAGTCAGTGGTAGCTGAAGTATAGATGGCCAAGATATGGCTCACCCAAGAAAATGCCTTCCTTCTCCTCCACTTCTGCTTGTAGGCTTCTCTCCCTTATCTCCCTGATAAACAAACTTCCCCTATCCTCCAAAGCCCAACTCAGGTGCAGGTCACTATGTCAAACCACCAGTGTTGGTCTCTTCATTATTTTGGGTCATGAATCATACTAATACCTGACATCTGTAGACCTTTTTCTTCAAAGGATTTATG
>CAJQZJ010013741.1:0-11330 GCA_907164525.1 Lophiomys imhausi | reverse complement strand
GAAGAGAAGAGAAGAGAAGAGAAGAGAAGAGAAGAGAAGAGAAGAGAAGAGAAGAGAAGAGAAGAGAAGAGAAGAGAAAAAAAAATTTTTTTTGTTTTTTTGAGACAGGGTTTCTCTGTGTAACAGCCTGGCTGTCTTGGACTCACTTTGTAGACCAGGCTGGCCTCAAACTCACAGAGATCCGCCTGCCTCTGCCTCCAGAGTGCTGGGGAGAAAATTTCTTTTAAGGCCACAGTTGTATCAAGTTAAGAATCTCCCCTAGAACCTCACTAATCTCAAGACTCTGTCCCAACCTAAAGATTGTGTCACTGGTGTTCCCAGATACAGGTACTCTGGGAAGGTGGGGCTTTAAATACATTTTAAAGAGGTTGAGATTCAGTCCACAGCACAGCTTATGAGCCAATATGGATAGGTTAGACTCTCTGTGTTTTAATTAGGGTGTCTAAACATTTACAGCTTCCAATTGTTGATGTAGCTGGATTTGAATGTGCCATGTTGATATTTGTTTTCCATCTTCCCCATATGGTCCTCATTTGCTTTGTTCCATCTCTGTGTGAACAAAGCTGTGAAAACCTGAAAGAATTCATGCTTTTTGTCCTGTTTTCAAGTGACCGTCCTTGGGGCTGGAGCTTTGCTCTCTAACCCCTGACCATTCCTTAGCCTAATGGCCTTTTCTGCTGACAGCTCTTGTGGCTGAAGTTTGCTAAACATGACAGAGTTCAGACAGGAATAATTCTCAAATACTTTGGAAGGCCTACTGAGACATTTTAGGGACCTGCTTTAATCTTTCCTCGACTAGTCTTCATAGTTTCTCCTCAATCAAAGTTTATTTACTCCTCCTTTTCTTTTTTAGTTCCTTCCTTTAAAAAAAAATTTATTTATTTTTATGTTATGTACATTGGTGTTTTGACTGCATGTATATCTCTGTGAGGATGTTGGGTCCTCTGGAACAGGAGTTACAGACAGTTGTGAGCTGCCATGTGGGTGCTGGGAATTGAACCCACATGGAAGGGCAGCCAGTGCTCTTAAGCACTGAGCCATCTCTCCAGTCTCAGTTCCTTCCTTCTTAATCTATGTGTCTATATATATGTGTGTATGAGTATGGGCACCTATGTCATGGTGTACATGTGGAGATGAGGGGACAACTTGCAAGAATTAGTTCTCTTCTTCCATGGGCTTCAGGACTGAAGTCAAGTCATTAGGTTTTCAAAGCAAGTGTCTTTACCCACTGAGCCATCTTGCGGGCCTCTCTTTAATCTTAGGTTTAGTTTTGCTCACAGTTCAATGACCTTCTCAGCTGCACCAGCTCAATCCCAGCATGTATTTTTTCCTGCACTTTTCTATTTACACCTCTCTCTCTCTCTCTCTCTGATGAAATTTTTATGGCCTTGTAAAGCTTCAGTGCCTGCCGCTTCTATGTAAAGACTGACCTGACTCCCTCTGCTTACCCAAGAGAAAAAGGGGTCCTCCTTTGTACTGAGTTCTCTGGCTATTTTGTGAGAAAGTCTTTCAACATTTACCACACTGTATATATTCTGTTTGTCCGGCCTGGTGCCAAAGTCTTAAGGCTACAGAGGCCATATCTTATTGAAAAGTCTCTTTCACATTGTTTAAAAAAAAATCACAGTTCTTTTTTAAAAAATTCTTTTTTTTTCATTATTTGAGACTTTCATATAAGAACATAGTGCATTTTGATCCAATTCACCCTCTGCTCTCTCTCCTCCACCTTCTCCCTTACCCTTCCCACCACCACCACATTTTCCTCCTGACTTCTGATGTTAAGCCTCAGACTCCACACATACTCTGCCACTGAGCTACATGACCTGGTGGTAAGTTGGGGTCCTTGGTTGCAAACAGGAAAAATAGATTTTTGAGTAATGTAATCAAAGGAGTAAGTTATTAGAAGAATATCATATAGATAATAGAGCTGATGGGAAGGCTGTAGAGATAGACTGAGTGAAGGCCCAGGAGTCAAGGGCGAGCAGGTGGGACCAGCACTGGACTTGGTCACCTCTGTTGACCCTGCCACTCCATTCCCCTTGCTTCTCTCCATGTGTGTCCTGTGTCTGCAGTACAGAGGCACTGGGAAGTCTCAACAGATTGATTAAACTGAGTATCTGTACACACCGAGCCTCCAAGGGACAGGAACAGAAAACACAAGCCCCTTCGTTTCTTGTGGGAAGTGAGCATAACAGCTCAACAGCCCCTCCAGTCTCTGGGAGAGGGCCCAGGGGAAGATACAAATGTGGCTTCAGCTCTAGTTTTCCATGATCCTCTTAGGTTTCATTTTTTTCTTGTGTCAGTTTCATTCGTAGCACAGATAGTCTTACAGTTGCAAGATGACTGCAAACTAGAAAAATAAGTCTCTCTCATCATTCTATTTGGGCTTCTAAGATTACATATCTACCCACCCAAAGTTCATCAGGAGCTTGTCACTGGGATGATTGACCTGAAAATGGTTCCCAAACCACTTCCTGCCAAGAAATAGCAGGGAAGAAGAGACAGGAGCTCCCCTGGGGTGCCAGTGGTTCCTGTTTCAAGCCTCTGGGCTGGCAGCCCTGCACCTACCATGTGCAGCAAGAAGAGGAGGAAGTTCCTCTGGTTTCTCTGGGGACCTGCCAGTATCTTTGTATACAACTATCAATACCTACTAGATAGGTGATTATCCCAAGGGATGAGGTTGTTTCTATGTGAGAACAGATGGTGACCACAAAGACAAAGTGGGGACAGCATTCATTCCCATCTTGTCATCAGCAGTTCTTGGGGTATTAAAATTCACACTTGCTCAAATTACTGATTCTACCTTATGGAGGTCCATGCTCTCATGAGATACAGAAATATCATACTTACAATGTAAATACAAAACATTATAATCTAAGATAGGATATAAGATAAATTATGCTACATTGGGTGAACTTTATTATGAGAACTCGATAGTAAATAAAAACATCGCACCCCAAAATTAACCATTTATTTAAAAAATAAATTTAAATTTACTGAAGAATAATAGAGTATAGTTTCTGTGTATCTTCTCTTCTTATAGACATGTTCCCTTAGTATAGCATACTCATCAAAGTTGATACATTATATGTCATAATTGATTTTAACTAGTGTACTTAACTTTCCAGGGTTTTTATCTGATGTCTTTTTTCCTGTTCTCAGATCCCATCCAGACAAGCACCCAGTGACTGGGTTTTCTTCATACTCTTCTTCCCTGTGACAGTTTTGCAAGCCTTATCTTAGTTTTGGTGTTTTTGAGTATTCTGAGGTGAATTGATCGGTTGTTTTGTAGGACGTTCCTCTGCTGGCATTTCTGTGATTATTTTTGTGCGACCAGACTGGAGGGATGTATTTGGGGTAGGGAAACCACAGAGGTAACATCCTGTGCTCATCACATCCCAGGACCGTACCATGCTACTGTGTGTCCTGTAGTGGACCAGCTTGGTGACAGAAGTGAGCTTTCTCTCTTTGAAGGAGAGATCACGATACTACTATACAGAGTCCGTGTATGGCAGGTAGAGCAGCTTCCTTGATGGCAAAGGAGTTTCAATTTCAAACTCATCTTTCTCTGAGTTGAGCCCCGGCAACCTCTCAGGTAACAGCCAGGGAGATATGCAGAAAAGATGAACACAACAGGCAAGGATCTATGGACTTCGGGAAGGAATGCCTGCAAGGTGGGGCTTCGGCTGCTGTCTGGTCAGGGAGACAGTGTACTGTGAACCAATGAGAGCTATGTTTAAATTGAAAAATGATGTGGGTGCTAGGGATATAGATCAGCTTTGGAGTGTCTGCCTTACATACCCAAGGCCCTGCAAGCAAACAAAGAACACAGGGTGGTGGTGAGTGTGGTGGTTTGAATGAAAATGGCCTCCATAGGCTCATAGGGAGTGGCACTATTGGGAGGTGTGGCTTCATCGGAGGAAGTGTGTCACTGGGGGCAGACGAGGTTTCATATGCTCAAGCCAGGCCCAATAGCTCTCTCTCCTAGCAAGAAGGGTCTTGCTGCCTGCTGAGATGTAGAACTCTCAGCTGCCTCTCCAGCCCCATGTCTGCCTACATGCTGCCATGCTTCCTGCCATGAAGATAATGGACTGAACCTCTGAACTGTAAGCTAGCTCCAATGAAATGTTTTCCTCTATGAGAGTTTCCATGGTCATGGTATCTCATCACAGCAATAAAAACCCTAAGACACTGGGATTCTTCCATAAAAATTGTTAATGGGAGTTTAGGAGATATACAAAAGTAGAATAGCCTTATAAGACCGTGTTCATATGTAACTCAGCACTCAAAATGATCAGAATTCAGTTAATACTGCCTGGTAAACTCCCAGTTTCGATGTTCCTATGTTATTTTTCCTCCATCCCCAGATTTCCTTATTTTGTGTATATGTCTGTTTTGCCTGTATGTATGTGTGTACTATCTGTAAGCCTTGTGCATACAGTGGTCAGAAGAGGGTATCAGATCTTCTGGGACTTGGATTCCAGATAGTTGTGAGCCAGAACAACTGGGTGCTGGAAATCAAAGCCAGTTGCTCTGAAAGACTAAGTGCTCTAAACTGCTGATCCAACTCTCCAGTCCTCTTTCTATATTATTTTGAGGCAAATGCCCTATAATACATTGGTGTGGTTTATGTTTTGTCTTGGTAATTTTAAATTTAGAAATAAAAATCATATATACTTATGAAGTACAGTGTTTCAATGCATGCTTCTGTTGTAATATGGTGAAAAATAAAGGTCTAAATAATGTGCCTGTCACTGAACAGACTTGTTCATTTGTGGTGAGAATGTTTACTATCCATGTTGGGGTGATCTTTTCAATGCACTGTGTAAAGAGTGTCCTTGTATTATTCAAATGCTGACTTCTTTACCCAGAGAGTTGACTACAGGGGAGACTTTGGTATTGCAATTTTTGGGGGGTATTGTAATTTTTACGAAGCATCTCCTGCCCCAGTATTTTGTAAACATTGTTCTCCATCACCTTCTGATTGGTTGAATATTGAGCTGAACGTCCTATAGCAAGGTGAGGAGAGAATCAGCAGGACTTCCAGCAGAGATAGGGTCTTTGGTAAAAGAAGCTGAGAGGCAAGAGTTGCTAGCCAGACATGAAGGAAGAAGCAAGTGCCAGGACTAGAGACTGAGAGCTAACAAACCACATGGCAGAACATAGATTAATATAAATTGGTTAACATAAGTTAAAAACTAATTTGGAATAAGAATAAGCTAAAGTCAAAAGCTATTACAAATAAAGTCTCTGTGTCATTCAGAGCTGGGGCAGGCATAGAAAGTCTTCATGGTTTTAAATCCACTCTCTCAGCAAGTTTGTATTACACACCATGTTATAAACCAGTTATCACACTCTGCAATAGATTGCTGGAATGTATTTCTTCTACCCACTTGAAACTTTGCACTATTGAGTCACATCTCTCCAACACTGCTCCTGTAATCACCCTAACTCCTATTGACCTGTGTTTTACTTAATAATTCTGACTGTTTGAAATTCCACAGATAAGGCTTATGTATTAAAGACTTGGTCTTTATCACATGGTGGAACTTTAAAAGGTTAGACCCATTGGGAGGGAACTGAGTCATTGCAAACATGCCTTTGGAAGAATTATGGGCACCTTGTCCACTCTCTCTCTTTCGCTTGCCGGCTACTGGGAAGTGAATAGCTTTGTTCTACTGCATGTTAAAATATACTGTGATATCCTTCCTCACCTCAGAATATACTCCAAATTCCACAGGGTCAACCAGGTATAGATGTGAACCTCTGAAGTCTTGAGCCAAAATAAATCTTTACTTATTAAGTTAATTGTTGTAAGTGGTTAGTCACAGTGACCAAAAAAAATATGACTAACACAATTGTGGTGATTTGAATGATAATACCTCCTTTAGTCTCTGACATTTGAATATTTGGTACCTAGTTGGTGGCACTGCTTGAGCAGGTTTAGGAGGTGTGGCCTTGCTGGAGGAAATATGTCATCAAGGGTGGACTTTGAGGATTTAAAGCTCCATGCTGATTCCAGTTTGCACTCTCTCTGCTTTCTGCTGTTTTCAGATTCAGCAACCTGTTGTCCTCCCAGATGAAGGCATTTGCATGCAGCTCCCTTGGTTTCTACATGTTGATTTCTTCTCTGTATCTTCTTCAAAGTCCTTTGGTGTAGGGGTTAGATAAATTAGATTTAGAAAATATATAGGAGTTTCTGATACTGTCTCTTAATTCGGGGCCTGAAGAGCATTATCAGCATGAAGTCAGCAAAAACAGGAAAGACTTAATAGACTGAAAAACAAGGTTGAAGTCAGGAAAAACAGGAAAGACTCAATAGACTTGAAGAAACAAAGTATCTGGCCTGACATTGTTTTCAGCTGCTAAGTGGGCGGAGCCCAAATTAAGCTGAAACAGAGTTCCTCCTATTTAAGGACAGTGCATGGAGCCCAGAAGAAGAAGAGGCCCCTGATGCTAGAGAGCTCCTAGAGTCCTGCTGAAAAAAGGGCTGGCCATTGATGGTCAGCTCTCCCCTGAAGCAGAAAGAAGCCGGTGAGCAAAGAAAGCCTGAGCAAGACACCAAAAGGCCAAGGACTGGACCCTGTAGCTCAGCTTTTGCCTGGAGGGGTTTGATCTGTCCGATCAGTGGCCTGGGGAAACTGCGCCTGGCTTTAAGGACTGAGGCAGAGCAGCTGAGTTCCTGATTCAAAAGAAGTAAGTTGGCCTGCAGACGCTGGGGTCTCCCACAGAGAAGAAAGCATGAAGCCTTATTTAAGGTGAGACTGCAATAACCAACTTACCCTGACGAACCTGCATCTGAGAGATCCACAAAAAGGACTGCTAAGTGCGTTAAAGAATCTACAACAAAGACTGTGTTCCTGACGACTGAGGACCTGCCCCAGAGACTATCATTCTAAAAGATTATGAAAGTAGTTGTTATAATTATCAATAGGTTTAGTGGATAGGTTAAAGGGGTTGTAGGAATTTATAGGATTAATAGTTAAGAAATTGTTGGTGTTTGTTATAAGTGAATTTAGTAATAAATAAATTAGTGTTAAATAATAATTTAAAAGATCTGTTACACTTTGGCCCATCTAGGTCCATTTGTGTGCTTGTAGGTCGCCCTGCCCCCCACCCTACCCAGGGTTGTGGCCATCTGTCCCCAAGGACAAAGGGAGTAGAGGTGTGTGTGGGGAGGGCAGGGATTCTGACAGCCATGAGCACAATGGAATGACCTCCCAGAACCAGTTCAGTGAGATAGGTCAGCTTTATTATGGGTGAACAAAGGCTATATAGTCCTTGGGGAGAGGGTGGAGGATTCCCAGGGTAGGTGCACACCATTGGCTGAGGCTAGGTGTGCCAGGAATACTTTATTTGCATTTGGCAGCACAATGGTCCTATCATATGAAGGGAAACACAGAATCTAATTATCCTATGGGCAGAAGGGAACTGTGTCAATGTCACACTTCAGATATGTACACTTAGAAGCATCTGTGCCTAGAGACACTCTCCAGATGAGGTCAGGCAGAGAAGAGGAAGCCCCACTGACAAAGGGAGTCCTCCATACAGTGCTGAGCTCAGGGCTTTCCTGTCACAGTTGACTGCAACCTTGGCAGCAGGTTCTTCCCACATGTGCTCTTTCTGGTTCTGTACCACCCCATTGGAGTTGTCAAGGAGCCCTTGCATCCTCTCCCTCTCACCTGAGTCTAGATTTCTTGTCCTTTGTAGGCTTACCTGTAGCCTCATTCTCACCTTCTTCTTCCCCTTCTTCTTGTTGCAAAAATGAATAGCCCTGGCCTTCTGAACACAGCATGGAGCTGGCCATCAGTCCCGTCAAACCTTGTATACTGTTTTGCCCAGCCTTTGTGGCCTCTCTCTGTCCTTCCTACAGAAATGTGGCCACTCTGATTTGTAGGACATGCCACCTTTCCTTGATAAAAGGCTCTATTGATTTCTCTGGACAGTTGTTAATATTCTGCCCCATTATCTTGGGCAGAAACAGTTTCATTAGTGTTGGCTTTTGCAAGAGGATCTCAGTGCGTCATCTCCGATCCCCACGAGGAGATCCCAGGCCTTCAGCTCTGCACCTAGACTCATTTACCAATATTCTTTTGAGAAGTTTGGCTTCATCTCCTACCTTGTGCCTGGCACATGAGAGTTTCCCTTATTTGAGATCAGCTTACCATGGATTAAATTTTTATTGGACTTTTCTCTCCCCGTCATATCACTGTTTGATCTTTTTATATCAGCTCAATCCAGCCTATTGTTCAGAAATTGTTATTATATTTTTTTCATCTTGAGTCCTCTTGAGCATTGGATCCAGCCAATTTCTGTAGAAATCCTGAACAAATGTTGAAATGTCTGAATAAATGGATCCTACACAGCTTTGTTGACAAAGCTTATTTTCAGTTATGTTTCTCCTGAAGTTGATGCTCATAGCCATAAATGATAGGTTTTAGGAGGTAGCTTTGCTCATAAACTAAGATGAGAGAGAGAGAGAGAGAGAGAGAGAGAGAGAGAGAGAGAGAAGTGAAAATCCAGACCAGATTGTATCCATTGTCTCCTCTAGTCAAGACTGTAGACAATGACTTGGCTATGGGAGTCTGAATGGAGTGGATGCCTTTGAACACAGAGATTGTAGCAGATCCTAAGCCTGACAATCAGTATTTCATTTGAGGTTTGCTACAGTGTGGACACAGTTTGAGAGTGTTTCCCAAGGGCCCATGTGTTGGACATATGATGATTCCATACCACCTTAGGGTGAGGATGTGATGTGCAACCTCTAAGGTAAGGTCTTGTTGGGGAGCAAGTAGAGACACTTCCATCAGAAAGAACTGATGTGGTTCTCAGGGGACCCTGGTTAATTCTTTTTAAAAATGTTTGTTTGTTTATTATGTGTATCGATGTTTTGCCTGCAGCTATGTATGCATAGGGCCACATGGCTGGAGAGGCCAGAAAAGGGTGTTAGATTCCCTGGAACTGGAGTTACATGCAGCCACGTAGGTGCTGAGAACTGGACCCAGGTCCTTTGCAAGATCAGCCAATGCTCTTAGCCTATGAACAATCTTGCTAGCCCTCCCTGGTTAATTCCTTTGAGGGATTTGTTACAGTAGAACATGCCAAGCAATCACGCCTTCTTGCCCACACTCCACACATTTGGATGCTGTCCACCACTGAGAACTCACTAGAGCTAAGCCAATGACAGCATTGTGCCCTTAACTCCCAGAACTGGGTAACAGATAATCTTCTTTCTTTCGTAAATGGCCAACTTCAAGTATTTTGTTATAGTTACAGAAAACGAACAAATAGAGGCACCATCTCAGTGGGGCTATGAAAGTTACTTCATGGCCATTGACAGAAACAGAGAAGGTTCTGGAAGGGAGTGGACCCTAAATTACTGTTTTAGTGGAGATCTCTCCTATTGAATCATAGAGACAATGCATATCCACGTTGAAGTGAAGGGAATAAAGAAAACATTCCCTGGATTATCCAGAGCCATAACTCTCCTAATCAGATATGCCCAGGGCAAGATACAGTGTAGCAAGGTGGTTTTGAACATTATAAAGTCTGGGTTTGTGGCAGTGACACATGTCTGGCGATTCACCAGAAATCAGGAGAAGAGAGTGGACTAAACAGACAGGGCTAGTGCAGTAGGTAATGGATGAGCTTAACAAATTACAGATTAATAATACTCTATGTAAATACCAAAGGCCTGGTGACAAAGAAAATGAGTTAGCGGTAGGGGCCTCTTACGAAATCTCAGACCTCACAGTACACACTTCCTTTGTGGTAATTACTGTCACCACAGCCAAACAGTCATTTCTCCAACCATTTGTTAATTATTTATCTCCTTCACTTTACAATAAATTCCATTTATTGTAAGGAGGAGTAGACTGTGTCTGTCTTATCACCCCAAGTCCTATACTGACAGACACATAGTAAATATTTATTGAGTAAATGAAGGGTCATGAGCCAATCTTGCGCTGGGCTTTTTTGCATAATGTGTTCCTCATTCTGGCTTAAACTCTATTCTGTGCTTTCAGATTCACCAGCAGCCCCATGTTCACACAATAAAAGTCCCACTAACAATTATTTCACCTGTGTGAAATTTATGTGAAAATTATTTATGTGGCTTTGATCAGAGTGTCATGGATAAAGCAAAAGAATGAAATCCCTTGTTGTTTTTTTTTCCTTGTTTTCTGTTTTCATTTTGATTTATTTTGATTTGGTAACTTTCAAATAAAAAGTGGATCCAAGCTACAGAGAAATATGAAAGCAAACAGAATTACAGTTTTATATTAGAAACTCTCTCTCTCTCTTTCCTACTCCCTCACTTGCTCACTTGTTCTCTTATTTTTTTTTTCTCCCAAGATGGTTTATCTGTGCAGTCCTGGCTGTCCTGGAACTTGCTCTGTAGAACAGGCTTGCCTTGAACTCCCAGAGATCCACCTTTTTCTGACTTCCGAGTGCTGGGATTAAAGGTGTGGGCCACCACCGCCAAGCAACCGACATTAGTAACTCTCAAGGTGCCACAGAAAGGAAATCTAGAATGTAGCCCTTCTTCCTGTTCCTGTCTTCCTCCTCCTGTTCCTTCTTTTGTTTTTGAGATGGGGTCTCACTCTGTAGCCCTGACTGGCCTAGAACTCAGTATGTACAACAGGCTGGCCTCAAAACCACCATGATCTACCTGCTTCTGCCTCCCTAGGTTCCTAACCAGGCTGACACGACATGATCCAGGGACTCCACCTCTCTTTCTGAGCTGAGTTTTTAGGATATTGTGATGATAAGTTCCAGTTTTGTTTAATGATTCCAAATCTTTTCCTGTTGTTTGCAATCAAGTCCTTTGGCCAGTATAAAATCCAAGTGGGTCTTTCAGGAATAGTCACTGTTCCTGCTCCAGAGAGAACACACACATAATATCCTCCTATTTTCTGGGAGAAAGCCTAATTGCTCTTCTCACTGGTGCGACAAAGGGGCTTAGGGGCTAGAGAGAAGGTTCAGTGTGTAAGAGCACTGACTGTTCTTTCAGAGGATCCAGGTTCGATGCTCAGCAAATACATGATGACGTATAGCTGTTTGAACTCCAGTTCCAGGGGATCTGAAACCCCTTCTGGTCTCAGTGGGCACCAGGCATACATATGATGCACATACACACATGTAGGCAAAACACTCATACACATAAAATAAAAATGTTTCTTTTTTTTTCTTTCTTTCTTTCTTTTTTAAAGAGAAGGGTTTATTTTGGCTTATGGTTTGAGTGACTGTACTCCATCCTGGTTGGAAAAGCATGACAGTGGGAACATGGAGTGTCAGTAGGAACATGGAATGATTGGCCACATGGCATTGGC
>CAJQZJ010013737.1:0-14261 GCA_907164525.1 Lophiomys imhausi | reverse complement strand
TATCTTTAGTGTGGCCGGCCTTATGTTAAGGTCTTTGATCCACTTGGAATTAAGTTTTGTACAAGGTGATAGGTATGGGTCTAATTTCATTCTTTTGCAAGTGGACATCCAGTTGGACCATCACCATTTGTTGAAGATGCTGTCCTTCTTCCATTGTGCGGTTTTGGCATCTTTGTCAAAGATTACTTGGCCATAGTTGTGTGGGTCCATGTTTGGGTCTTCAATTCGATTCCATTGATCCACTTGTCTGTTTCTATACCAGTACAATACTGTTTTTATTACTGTTGCTCTGTAGTACAGTTTGAAATCTGGGATGGTGATACCTCCAGATGTTTTTTCATTGGACAGGATTGATTTAGCTATTCTGGGCTTTTTGTTGTTCCATATGAAGTTGAGAATAGATTTTTCCAGGTCTATAAAGAATTGTGTTGATATTTTGATAGGAATTGCATTAAATCTATATATTGCTTTTGGTAGGATAGCCATTTTTATTATGTTGATCTTACCTATCCATGAGCATGGGAGATCTTTCCATCTTCTAAAGGCCTCTTCCATTTCTTTCTTCAGGGGTTTGAAGTTCTTATTATATAGGTCCTTTACATGCTTGGTTAGAGTTATCCCCAGGTATTTTATGTTCTTTGTGGCTATTGTGAAGGGGGTTGTTTCCCTTTTTTCTTTCTCGGTATATTTGTTTGTTGTATAAAGAAGAAGGGCTTCTGATTTTTTTGAGTTAATTTTGTATCCAGCCACCTTGCTGAAGTTGTTTATCAGCTGTAAAAGTTCTTTGGTGGAGTTTTTGGGGTCGCTTATGTATACTAACATATCATCTGCGAATAGGGATAATTTGACTTCTACACTTCCAATTTTTATCCCTTTGATCTCCTTTAGTTGTCTTATTGCTCTAGCAAGGACTTCATGTACTATATTGAAGAGATATCGTGAAAGTGGACATGCTTGTTTTCTCCCTGAGTTTAGAGGAAATGCTTCAAGCTTCTCTCCATTTAATTTGATGTTGGCTACTGGCTTGCTGTATATTGCCTTTATTATTTCTTGGTATGGTACTTGTATGCCCGTTCTCTCCAGAACTTTTAGCATGAAGGGGTGTTGGATTTTGTCAAATGCTTTTTCTGCATCTAGCAAGATTATCATGTGGTTTTTTTCTTTAATCTTGTTTATGTGGTGAATTACATTGATAGACTTTCGTATACTGAACCATCCATGCATTCCAGGGATGAAGCCTACTTGATCATGGTGTATGATACGTTTGATGTGTTCTTGAATTCGGTTTGCTAGTATTTTATTAAGTACTTTTGCATCTATGTTCATGAGGGATATTGGTCTGAAGTTCTCTTTCTTTGTTGGGTCTTTGTGTGGTTTAGGAATCAGAATGACAGTGGCCTCATAGAATGAGTTTGGCAGTGATCTTTCTGTTTCTATGTGGTGGAAGAGTTTGAAAAGTAATGGTGTTAGTTCCTCTTT
Organism: Lophiomys imhausi; assembly: GCA_907164525.1. Taxonomy (NCBI): domain Eukaryota; kingdom Metazoa; phylum Chordata; class Mammalia; order Rodentia; family Muridae; genus Lophiomys; species Lophiomys imhausi. Next base: position 12,782 of record CAJQZJ010013737.1, on the reverse strand, counting down.
GAAGGTCCTGTAGAATTCCGTGCTAAAGCCATCTGGCCCTGGGCTTTTTTTGGTTGGGAGATTATTAATGACTCTTTCTATTTCCTTGGGTGTTATTGGGTTGTTTAAGCTGTTAATCTGATTTTGATTTAGTTTTGGTAGGTGGAATTTATCGAGGAAATTGTTCCTTTCGCTTAGGTTTTCAAATTTAGTGGAATATAGATTTTTAAAGTAATGCCCGAATATTTTCTGGATCTCCTCAATGTCTGTTGTTATTTCTCCCTTTTCATTTCTGATTTTGTTGATTTGTGTTCTTTCCCTTTGCCTTTAGTTAATTTGGCTAGGGGTCTGTCTATTTTGTTGATTTTCTCAAAGAACCAACTCTTGGTTTCATTGATTTTTTGTATAGTTCTTTTTGATTCTAAGTTGTTGATTTCAGCCCTAAGTTTGGTGATTTCCTGCCTTCTGCTCTTCTTGGGAGTGTTTGTTTCTTTTTTTTCCAATTCACCCAGCTTAGCTATTAGTTCACTAATATGAGCTGTCACAATTTTCTTTTTGAAAGCACTTAGTGCTATGAACTTTCCTCGTAGCACAGCTTTCAATGTATCCCATAGGTTTGGGTATGTTGTGTCTTCATTGTTGTTGGATTTTAAGAAGTCTTTGATTTCCTTCTTTATTTCTTCCCTGACCCAGTGGTCATCCAGTAAGGAGCTGTTCAATTTCCATGTGTGTGTATGCTTTTTGTTGATTCTTTTGCTGTTGAAGACCAGATTTATTCCGTGGTGGTCTGATAAGATACAAGGTGTTATTTCAATTTTCTTGTATCTATTGAGACTATCCTTGTGACCAACTATGTGGTCGATTTTGGAGAAGGTTCCGTGGGGTGCTGAGAAAAACGTGTATTCCTTTGTGTTTGGGTGAAACGTTCTGTAGATATCTGTTAGGTCCATTTGTTTCATGATCTCTGTTAGACTCAATATTTCTCTATTTGTCTTCTGTCTTGATGATCTGTCCATTGTTGTGAGTGAGGTGTTGAAGTCTCCCATTACTAATGTGTTGTGATCGACGTGCGCTTTAAGTGTTAGAAGTGTTTCTTTTACGAAAGTAGATGCCTTTGTATTTGGGGCATAGATGTTCAATATTGAGATTTCCTCTTGATGAATATTCCCTTTAATGAGTATATAGTGCCCTTCTTTGTCTTTCTTCATTAACTTCAGTTGGAAGTCTGTTTTGTTTGATATTAGGATGGCTACTCCAGCTTGCTTCCTGGATCCATTTGCTTGGAAAACCTTTTCCCAGCCCTTTACTCTGAGGCAGTGTCTATCTTTCGTAGTTAGATGTGTCTCTTGTATACAGCATAAGGAAGGGTCTTGCTTGCGGATCCACTCTGTAAACCTATGTCTTTTTATTGGGGAGTTGAGTCCATTGATGTTGATGGATATTAGTGACCTGGTGTTGTTATTTCCCATTAGTTTGGTATAGGTGGTGGTCCTGTGCCTCTTTTGGTTTAGTTGCTGAGGGGTTTTCTATTCCCTTTGTTTTTTTGGGTGGAGTTTTCTTGTCTGGGTTGGGATTTTCCTTCTAGGATTTTCTGTAGGGCTGGGTTTGTGGGTAGATATTGTTTAAAATTGATTTTGTCATGAAATATCTTGTTTTCTCCATCTATTTTAATAGAGAGTTTTGCTGGTTAAAGTAGTCTGGCTGGGCACCTATGATCTCTCAGGACTTGTAGTATATCTGTCCAGGCCTTTCTATCTTTTAAAGTTTCTGAGGAGAAGTCAGGTGTAATTATGATGGGTCTGACATTATATGTGACTTGACCTTTTTCTTTTACAGCTTTTAATAGTCTTTCTTTGTTCTGTACATTTGGAGTTTCAATTATTATGTGGCGAGAGGAGTTTCTTTTCTGGTCTAATCTGTTTGGTGTTCTGTAAGCCTCTTGGATTTTTATTGGCATCTCTTTTTTCAGGTTTGGGAAGTTTTCCTCTATGATTTTGTTGAAGATATTTTCTGGACCTGGAGTCAGGAGTCTTCTCTTTCCTCTATACCTATAATTCTTAGGTTCCGTCTTTTCATTGAGTCCTTGATTTCTTGGATGTTGTGGCTGAGAGATTTTTTAGCCTTCTCATTTTCTTTGGATGATGTACTGATTTCTTCCACTGAATCTTCCATGACTGAGATTCTGTCTTTCATCTCTTGCATCCTATTGTTCCTGTTCTCTTCCCTTGGTTCTCCACTTCCTCTTTTAACTCTGACTGTGTTTTCTTTATTGTTTCTATTTCTATTTTCATGTCTTGTATGGTTTTGTTCGTTTTGTACATTTCCTTCTCCAGCTTGCTTGTTTTTGTATGAAAATATCTCATAGCTTTGTCCTTTTCCTGTTCAAGCTCTGTCACCTTGGCTTGGAGCTCTTTAATGGTGTTGTTCCTTGTTTTGACTTGTAGAATTGTGGCTTCTTTGAATTCCTTCATAGATTTATGTTCTTCTTGCAGGGACTCTATCACTTTCCATAATGCAGAATTGTCAACGTTTTCATGTGTTTCTGTTGGTGTGAGGTCATCCGAATTGGATGAGCTAGGATAATTTTGCTTTGTTGTAGTCATATTTCCTTGATTTCTATTTTTTTTTTGACCTTTGGCCATTGGGTGCGTTTAGCTGTCTGTTCTTGTCGTTTTCTGTGCTTGGATCCACAGTGGATGCTTTGGTGCAGGGGACGAGTTACTTGGCTATCGGTTGTTGCTTACAGGGGGATTTCAGGGTCATTGTGGTTTTAATCACCTGAGGCACTGTGAGCTGGTGCAGCCTATTCCCAGGTTGTGCGTAATGGACCTGAATTGTTTCACTGCTCCCAATTCAGACTTCTCTATGTTGCACTCTGAGTTATCAGCCTGTAATGGTTCTGATGGTATGGACCTGTTTGCCCAGGCACAGATTCTGTGGGCTTTGTTTGTCATCACGGAGGCTGACAGGGTCTGGCTCGACACCTAATATGTCTGGATTTTCCAGAATACAGCTATGGTCCCGATTTCTGGTTTCTCACTAGGCTTCTCGCCACAGGTCTGGCCTCTGAGCCTGATTCCCTCCCTGTCTGTGCAGCCGCGGGTCTCCCACCCTGGCTGCTCAGCCGTGGGTGCACAGAGCCCCGGATCCCCCAGCCGCCTCAGTGGACCTCTCGCCCCAGCAGGTCAGCCGTGGGTGCGTGGATCCCTGGCCCAGCCCACGCCTGACTCTCTCCCCAGTTGTCCTGCCGTGGGTTTGCGGGGAGTTGGCCCTGCCAGCTGGGCTCCCTCCCCAGCTACGCTGCCGTAATTGCGCGGGATTCGGCCCCTCCCGCCCGCCTTTGTGTTCCCGGTTTCCTGCGCTCTGTTGGAACCTCCCACCCTCCGCTTCACGAGCGGCTGCAGACCACTCGCTGAGCCCCCTGTTTGTTCCTTGCTAAGACTTCCACTATCTTGCAACATTTTTAAGTGGGTATAAGTTCTACCTGAGGTGTGGGGAGCCCAATAGTCTAGTGAACTATCACCAAGTGGCCTCTGATTCTGCCTGCTGTGAGTTGCGGTAGATCTTTCTAGGCGCCTCTCCAAATGGGAGTTCCCGAATCCCGGGTTTAGTGGCTTCCGTGTCTGCGAGAGATGGGGAGAGAGCCTTACCCTGGGACTTTTAACTGTCCCTTGTGAGCTGTGAGTGTTCCCGGGAGGGTACAATGTCTCGATATCAAATGTTTTTTGATATCGAGACATGTCAGCTCCTGACAGCACCCCCTATTCTACTCCAAGTAGAAGATGAGCATCGAAGAATCTCCAGTGGGAGATGATTGAATTAGTGGCAAGCCTATCTCTTGGCAAGAAAAACCCCTTACTTCAACTGTAGACAGAATGCTGTCCAAAAATGACAAAACTTGAAAGCAGGTAAGTTGATAGCCTAGCTCTGCCAAGACAGCGTAGGCAAGTCCTTCATAATTCCTGCTCTGTAATCAATGTCTGTCAGAGAAACGGGGCCAAACTGCTGAAGATTGATGCTGTAGTATATGGAGAGAAAATGGGAACTGTCCAGGCAGCCACAGGTATGTCATTTCTTAGTTTTGGAAGCTGCGGACCCTGCACTTCCTATATAATCAAATATATTTATCCCTCTCAGGTCTCTGATGTGATTGAAGACTAGATAGCTAGAGTCTCATAGTTAAATTTTGAGTTGTTTAGGAACCAAGTGGGTGTTCTAGATCTAAGAAAATGTTTTTAAAATTGTGATGAAAGTTGAGTTGGATATAGAACTTTAACTCATGGAGATGGTTAGATAGTAGAATGTTAAAGTCAGGGGCCAAATATGTACAGACTAGAAATTGGGAATGTATGCTAAGCCTTATAACTCATAATTGTGGCCTAAATATTTCTGTTGTTTTGTATTATATTTATTGTTATAAGAGAAAGAGCCATTTGTTGGACTGAAAGGGGGAGCTGTTGGGGGGAAAAAGATATACCTTAAACTTAAAAGAAAAAGGAAGGGGATGGGTGGGTTGAGGCGGAAGAGGGTGGGAGGGTGGGACTGGAGGTGGGAGTAGGTTGGGGATTGCGATTGAGATGTAACTTGAAGAAATAAAAAATAATTTAAAAAACATCTTTGAATGCCATATTCTGCAGATCTCTTGAGGTTTTTGAAGACCACCTATCTATCTCCTTGTATTTGGATAAGCAAATGTCACTTGTCTCTTAGCAACTTGATTTCTGATTAACTTAGAAAATAACTGTGATAGACTGCTCTAGTACCTAACAAGATGACAGCTTGAATGACTACTAATAGTCATTCAACTAATTTGCATTTCTTAATTATCCTAAACACTTTATGACAGTTGCTAACCAAAGGCCAAGACTTCACATTTCATTTTTAACCATTACCTAGATACAATACCTTAAAAAGTGTTAACCTTAATTTTGTATCAATATACAAAGATCAATACCAATTTAGCCAAATATAATCCCAATTTTGAGTGTGACTTTTTTTAAATGAGTCAGTGAGGTAGCTCAACAGGTTAAGGTACTTTGTCATCAAACCTGGCAACCTTTTTTTATTCTTTGCATTATCCTTTATTCTTGAGGGGAATCAAGAAGCCAGCCCCTCTAAACGGAAAATCACACAGTTTATGTTACATACATTATAAACTCACACACCAGCATGGGATTCCAGTGAGGGAAATTTATAGAAACCATAAAATACCCCAATCAAGGCTGAAGACATCCAACTCAACTGACCCCAGTTATGCACCCCTACTCACCAACCAAGTCCATCAACTGAAATACTCCAAGAAGGTAAAAAAGCAGCAGGATCAGGCAGACAGGGGCAGGAAGCAAAGATACCAGAGCTGATTTGCTTGAGAAAACCAGTGATTCCTCAGGCCACAGCTTCTGTGGCCAAGATAAAATGTGTGTGGGAGCAGGTGTTTGACTTACAGAGATTGCTTTTGGGAAGCTAACAGTGTCTTCTAGAACATGAGATGACCAGAGTAACAAGGTTTTGAAAGAATGTAGATGTATTGGAAAATTTAGAAAGAACAGTGTTTCAAGAGGTAAAACCAGGATACAAAAGACTGGAATTTCCCATGACTCTAAGTGCTTCCTCATCTATAAATGACCATTCTACTCATGTGTTTACTGGAGGTCACACCATTTCCTTCACTACCTGACATAAAATAATTGATCACTTCCCCAAAGCTTTTCAAACCATGATTGAGTTTCCCATTCATTTGGTCCCCAATCAGTACTGCTTATTAGTGGCCTGTAGACTCACTCCCAACTACCCCCTTGAGGGGTAAAAGAAAAAAAAATAAAACATTTCCCCATAGGCTGGCCCCAGTTAAGTAAGAATTAAAGTAAAAATTAAACTAAAACAACTTGAGAGACTAAACCTTTCTAAGGATGGGTAATTTATTCAGGTAATGTTTGGGAGTTCATAATGCCACCATAGGATAAGAATTAAAAGGCAGAAATCTTACTCTTCTTGTACCTCTCTCTACTACCTGACTGAGGCAACAAGTCACACTGACACTACATTTCTGCTGAAGACATCCCAGGCACTAGTCACCACAGGTAACTGCTTGGTATTATCAGAACACTCCCAACTGTCCCATTCAAAAGCAGTAACCACATCTCCCTGCTACAGTGGTGATTCTCCAGTTACTTCGGTACTTTAAATGCTGTAGCATCATGCAAGAGAATTATATTTTGTTTAAAAAAAAAAGTTAAGAAAGGTCTTCAGGAGATGGTGAGTTTATTTTGTCTTGTCTGGATAGAGGTTTGATTTGCTCTTGAACATTCCCGGGTGGAGACTAGGAGAAAGCACAGGATGTGGAGGTCTACTCAGTGCAGTCATCTCCCTCATTCTCATTTTCACCATCCACAGAGAGAGCAGCATACTTGATTGCAGAACTGAACTTGGAGGCTGGACTCTCCTCAGGTTTCATTGGCTCAGGTACAGATCTGGAGTCTTGATCTTTTCTGCCACCTTTCCTATCCCAAGTCCTTCCAATGGTCTTTGTTCCATCTTTCCTATCCAAGTCCTTCCAGTGGCCTTTATTCCATCTTTCCTATCCATGTCCTCCCAATAGTCTTAGTTTCATCTTTCCTATTCATGTCCTTCCAATCATCTTTGTTCCCTCCATCTCCAGGATCACATCTGGAGTTCCCAGTTTGGCCTTTTGTGACACTTCACCCCTTCTACTTTATTTTTATCTTTACTTGATGGTCCTTCCTCAGAGAGATGAGCATGAGGTACTTTCTCTCCCAGACTTGTAGGGGAATGCTGCTCTGTGTCTGAGCTCTGAGATCGAGCAGGTGGGTAAGAGTTTCACTTCACTCACACATTCTCCTTTGGTGGAGGGGCTGGCATTACCTTCAGAGGCTGATCAGGTTTAGGAGTCTTAGAGGTTGGAGAATGACAGTCTTCTTCTTTATTAAGGGTTACATTTTCTAGAGACTTCTCACTCTCTCACCTTCATGCACTTCTGCCAAATGTGACTGAGGTCCTGGTCTGCAATGACACACTTCCTATCCTCAATCTTTGTCTTGCCTGAGTTTCTTCACTTCGTCAACTTGCGTGACTCTCCTGGGGCCACAGTCTAGTTTTGGCTCATCCAGCTGCTGCTGTAACTTCTCCTGCTCCATCTGTAGCTGCTCTTCTACTTCTCTTTCCCTAGCAGCTGTGTCAACAGGCTTTGCCCCTCCAAATATAACAGCTGCTTGACTGGAATAGGAGATGATAGCAGAGGAATCATCTTCCTTAGGAGTACTCCTAGACTTTAGATTCGGTTTGGGTCTTTGGTGGGGATCTCTGTCACCATTCCTATAATCATCCTGAGAATAGTCATCCCTAGAGCTCCAATGACCAGTCATCTCGTCTGTCATAATGGTCTTCATAGTGATCCCTACTTCCTCTGTAGTCATCATCCTTAGGTACTCACTTCCAAATGCTCTTCTGTCACTGCCTACCCTGGAGTTATAGCCTCGGTCATAGTCTCTGCTGACTCAGTCATCACAGCAATCACAGCCCCCATACCGATCCATGTCTTTTCGTGGGTCATCCTGATATCCGTCGAGATACCCATCCAGATACTGGTCTCAGTCTGAATCATAAGTATCTCGATACTTGTCTCCAAAGCTATCATGGTCTCTTCTAGGAGAGTGGTCATCAAATCTGTCTGTGGCAGCACAGGCCCTCCAGTCTGTGTCTGTTTTGTCAGAATCCCTATTTCTATCAACGATCATCCCTATCTTTGTCCTGTGCTTGATCAGCAACGTCCACTCAAATTCTCCTGTTACCTAGAGACTCCTCATTGAGACCCAGAACACTGAGAAGAGAATCTAGGTCCTCAAATTCTGCATAGCCAAAACCTTTCAATCTGTCTTGACATTATATAAATAGTTTTACCTTGTCAAAATTATCCAGTACTTTACTGGTGAATTTTTAGCTTTCCTTTTTCTTTCTTTCTTTCTTTTTCTATTACAAACACACTTTTTACTTTATTGCATGAATAAGGGAAAAAGTGCTGAAGAAGGGGCCGTTGGTTTTTGGTGTGTAAAACACCATTGCCATCCAGATCATACAGAACAGGAGGTCTGGGTCACCAGTATTTACTCTTGGCCATATTCCTTATTTTGTTAAACTCCCTAGATTCCTTCTGCTAGTGCAAAAGCTTGGGGTAGTTTTGCCAGTCGAGTGCTCAGAATGCAGCAATGGCTTCCTCACTCTGCTAAAGAGTTTGTATTAGCTTTATGGATTCCATCCCAGCCTTTCTGGAACATCAAAGAAAGCCAAATGACCTGCTGAGACTAATTATTCTTCAAAACTTAAGCCTATATGTCAACCCACTTATGGCAGAACTGGACCTCTCAATGACATTAATTTTCTGACCTCTCTGGCCCCCTGTTCATCTATAGGAAATAGTGTATGATCAGTCCTGACATTTCTTTAGTCAGTGTGAAAGAGGAAATCTGCCATGAATTTCACTTTAATTTATCACTGATTAAACTAACTGTGCATACTCATTTTTGAGCTTCCCAGTTTATGGGTTTTTCACTCCATTTATTTTTCAAAGCCCATCCTGTTGAATATGAAATTTAGCACAAGCCAAGACTTCTCAGTAACTGATGTCAATACCAACTTGGAAGCAAAACTAAAGAAACAGATCCTGTGCCAACACTGTGGCTTGAGTGAAGAACTCCTTTCTGTCTTTCTCAGAGTCTCAACTGGTTGAACACTTCTTAAATGCTTAACAAGAAAGAAGTCTTATTATCTATCCATTTTCACATGCATTTGTACTGGCACAGTTCTCCTCTGAGCAAAGGTGTTGCAGTTTTGCAGAAAAGCCTCCACTGATGAGACAGTTTTGTGCAGAAGTACCGAATGCATTGTCTCCTTTAATTTTTGCAACTATGCGTTTAAAACAGTTACTATGGAAAGCCATAGTAAGCTCACAAGGCCACATTCTGAACTGAGGAGCTGCTGGCAGTTGGTAAGTGCTAGGAGAAGAAAAATCATTTTTCTTTTGGCTATGGCCACTGGTAGGTCGGTAACTCATGCTCTGGTAGATGGCCCCACATTCATGCACATCTGGGCAGCACTAATTGGAATTACTTGGCTGTTTTAAAAATAAAAGAAGAGATGAGGTTGGGAGGAAGACACATTGAGTGATCGGGTGGACTTGAAGGGAGGGAATGAGAAGTGAGTATTATCATATGTTCTTCTATAACTGTATGATACTCTCAAAAATGAGAGAAATTGCTATTTTCATTGCCAGTTAAAAGAAAAACAGAATTCAGATAAAATGTAGGTTACTAATTTGTCATTCAGTTTTCTGAGTTCTTTATATAGTCGAGATGTGAATCTGCTATCAGATATTCAGGTGTCAAGGACTTTCCTCTTCACTGTATACTGTGTTTCATTTCCTATTTTTCCTCTAACACTTTGCAAGTCTTATATTGATATATTTTATCAATTTTGAATTGATTTTTGTACAAGATGAGAGATGGGGATCAAGTTTAATTCTTCTACCTCTGGATATCAAGTTTTGCCTGCATCATTTTCTGAAGATGCTTTCCTTTACATTCAATGAATGATTTGGGCACCTATGTTGAAACCGAATGGCTATGAATGTGTGAGTTTTTTCTGGCTCCTTTATTTATTCCACTGGTCTATGTGTTTGTTTTTCTGCCAGTATCATTCTTTCCTGGTTACTATGGCACTATAATATAATTTGAAATCGGGCATTGTGATAACTACCCTGGGCATATGTCTTTCTAGTTATGATTATTTGGGGGGTATTTCAGGTCTTTTGTGTTTCTGTATACATGTTAGGATTTTAAAAATATTTCTGTGAATTTCATCAACACTTTTTATCTAATGTGAACTTTGTCTTTGTGGAAAAAACATTATAAGAAGATTCAAGCAGCATCAGGAAACTGTACCTATCAAATTGTTTGGTCCCTGTTATCAAGACCTAAGAATATCTATCATCTCTACTAAAATATGAAGCTTCATACTACTTAATAGAAATCCACGTATTTAATATAGGCAGATTTTAACAGATTCATTTAATCTTCATAACAAATGACTGTGTCAATTCATGACTATTAGTATCTCCATTATTCAGAAGTAGAAACCTGGGCACAGAAAGGTTTAATGAGTTATCTGCTGTCAAGCAACTGCTAAGTAGAAATATGAAGATTCAAATCCAGGCAATCTGATTGCAAAGTTTGTGCTCACTGCTATTCTTTGCAGGTGCTTTATAAAACTTGAAAACAGAGATCTTACATTGTTCACCACTTATGTCCTCTATGTCTAGTACTGTAGCTAGTCTTTTGCTAATTTGTGGGTTCTTCTTTTTCCCACCTCTTATCCCCATCCCCCACCTTCCCAGTTTTACCTCCTAACACTAGACAGGAGAGATACAAGGATAGATGGGAGCAAGGAAACAGGAAAATCTCTGAATCTAATTTCTTTCTTTTTCTTTCAAAAAAAAAAAAAAAAAGTAATAACCTGCCGCAAACAACATCCCTAAAAAAACAACAATTACCAACCTTGCCTATCTGGGCTCTAGCACTTATAATACTTCTAAAAACTCCCAGAATTCCAAACATCACACAATCACAGAAACTATCTGCTATTTGTAAAATCATGCCTCTGCTAGAGTATGATACAAGGGAAATCATAGTTAGCTGTTGTGGACAGTCTGAAGCAGTCCCACATCCTTATTCCTGGTACTAAAACAAAAACACACTCTTAAAATATTTCTGTGTTTTTTAAAGAAACCAAAATTACAAAACTGCCAAAACTGTTGCTTTAAAATACAATGCCTGACAAATACTCAAAGTTCTATAAATACATCTTTTGTTCTTTTAACTAGGTCTCATGTAGACCAGGCTGACTTTGAACTCTATGCATACCAGGGTTCACCTTGAACTCTTGATTTTCCTGCCTCTATCTCCCAAGTCCTGGGAGTAAAGGCATTTGCCATAATAAATATATTAATATCTTAAGCAAATGAAGGAAAGAATGAATGAGATATAAAAAAATAAAGGCCAGGGAACTTAAAATATACTAGCTGTTAACTCTTGATCTTTATAATCTTGGCTCCAGCCCATACCTTCTGGAAACAGTACAAGGTCAACATACCTACAATGTGGAGGATCTATATCCCATCAGAAAATATCTTAAATCTTTCTTCACTGACTGGCCGGCTTTAGCCAAAAATGGTTGCTGGCAATAGACATTAGAACAATATTTTCATCTTAGTGTGTTAATATAATGAATGTTATATGCATATATAAAAGTTTAATCTCTACTATGCTATCAGTCTTAGAGTACTTTCACGTTTATTACATATAGTAACTTTGACATTGACAGATTCAGTGTCCCACTAATTTTCATTCTTGTATCCATTTAAAAATTATACTGACCTAAAAAATGGTTGTTGTCTAAACCTGATAGAGATTTCCCGATGACACTAATTGAAAGAGATCATTTAAAAGTGTTGTTTCTATCCAGAAATTTTCTTCACAATCTGATTTCTCTGGAAACTTTCATGAGATGAGTATGGATTCTCGTTTGCCAGGATCATCAGTTAAACCAAAACTACAAAGACACCCTGATGCCATTCATCCTGATTCAGTTCAATGACAGCTACAAACTTAAAGCAACAACACTTCCCACAGGTTCAAAACAAGGACATACAGAGGCCACTCCTCACCTGACTTTCAGGAAAGATGTGAACATTCAATTCTTGGCTTGATAAGAAAGAACAAAATGTGCCTAAAGCAGACAAAAGGGTTTACATTGTCAAGTAAGAAAAACAACTCTCATTTTCCATTCAGGGTTTAAACTATAAAATTTTCAATTAATTCTATTTCCCTTTCACAAGATTTATATAAGATTCATGTATACTCGTATGTACTCTGGGGGCTCCTCTTGCTTAGAGTAAGAGTCTAGCCTCAAGTCTGAGGCTAAAGAATTTCTCTACAATATTAATGGTGTATCCCTGAGTGAAGCATTTCCTCCAGGACTTGCAAATTACAAAGTGGCTGCTTCCATACAAACCTCCATGGCTTCTTTGTTCCCTCTTAGTCTAGTTGTTCATAAGGCTCTTAAAGAGTTACATGCCTCTGAAATTTCATGCACTATGTATAATCATTATGTAGAGGTACTGATTCCAAAATCCCTGTGCCATATCCTTTATGGTTACATAATTCAAGATAGTACCTTCCTTTCAAAAGGCCTCTCCTGCTCCATTCTCATCTGAAATTCCAGCAACTGAAAAAAGTATGATCTCAATAGGAGCAAAAAGACCAATTGATGAAACAAAGCACCTTCTGTCACATGGACTAGGAGTCTTTGCAAAGCTTTCCACATTGACATATTTTGAGCTTGCTTGTTTGTCTAAAAAGAATGCTATCTACAAAATGGACAACAGTCTTGAATTCAATTACTCTATTTCATTATCTCTTTAAGTGCATAGGAATTTATCAGACAATGTGTCCTGACTACCAATTGGAAAACAATTGAAGGAGAGTTTAAACCATGCCAGGCAGTTGTGGTGGAAAGAGGAAAACAGAATAAACTCACACCATATATTACCACTGCGTAGCTAAGAAAATGCTGAAGAACTGGGTATTTCCCATGCTTGCAAATACAGAAATCATACTCATCATCTGATAGAAATATTTAGATGCATATTCTCTGTCAATTCATCCATAATAAAAAGACAGTCACTATACTCAGAAGGGATGCCTATGGGTGGTATTTTTCTTTTTCCAAATTCT
>CAJQZJ010013711.1:0-14563 GCA_907164525.1 Lophiomys imhausi | reverse complement strand
GGTCCTGTCTCAAACGAACAAGACCTGAGCATTAATTAAATGTATTACTTTACTGTTTTGTTTTTCTTTTGAAAAAGAAAAAAACTATGTAGACAAGGCTTCACTGTTTCTTATCATAGCCCTTTAGGTAGAGGATATCCCCAGTTACTGATGAGGAAACTAAGACTTTAGAAGTAGCTTCCCCAAGATCAGGTTGAAATATTCCACCCTCCGAAGGTCCCAGATGAAGCTCAGAATTAAACCGCTACAGCATAGATTAATAAAAGAAAAGCACAATTCAGGCTTTCCTTGAAATGGAAGGAGTCTATGTAAAGAAATGCAGACCAGGCTGGAGATGACTCCGTGTATAAGAGCGAGGAGCTGCATCCACTGAGAGCCAGGCATGGCTGTGGCACATCCCAACCACAGGCCTGGGATGGAGCAGAAGCAGGCACCCATGGAGCCAGAAAAGGGCATATGATCCATGTGGATGGAGATGCACATGGTTGTGAGGTCTTCTGCAAGAGCAGCAAGTGCTCTTAGCTGCTGAGCCATCTCTCCAGCCATGCTGAGAGTGGCTTTAAATGTGTTCTCGAAGAGAAAATCTATAATATGGCAGATGTGGTTGTCAAATAGAAGTTGGGGCTTCTGAAACTTTCTCAGTAACTTATAGCAACTATAAGAAACTCCTATATTTATGTCTCTAGCCTGGATATTCTATAGCAGAAGTGAGACTATTTGCCACTCGATTCAGGAATTGGCTAGTCCTCTCTGCACTGGGTCATTACTTTCCAATGTAATGAGTACATTTCATGAGGTACACCCATGATGCCCTTGTGAACCTCTCAGACAACAGACCAACATAACCCAGTGGTAAAATGTGTGGCTGAAGGACGGTCTGATGTTCAGGAGATGAAGAGGTGTTGGGGTAACTTTATATACCTGTGTCAGTTTCAGTTTACCTCTTAGCTGGGCTATCACCCAAATAATTGAAATTCAATTATATTTGTTAAACAGGCTTCATAATACAAAAACTGAGCAGCTTCTCTCTATTCTTAATTCACTAAGCTAATCTGGCTTCCCCCCAGTGTAAATCTCAGAGATACTTGCACTTTCTGGCTTTCTTACTTCAGCTGAATCTATCCTCATCTCTTCTGCCCTTGCCTCTAGCTGAATCCCCCTACCTCCTCTGCTTGACTCCTCCTCCCCTGGAGGGCAGGAAGTCCAGCCCTATTCTCTCCCCTGCTCAGTGATTGGCTGTAAACTGTTTTATTGGCATCAGGGGACAATTGGGGAGCAGTGTTTACATAACAATGAGACATGAGTTCCTCAGAACAAGGACTGAAACCAGATATGGGGGGAGGGCACAGAACTCAGAATTTGAATTACACAATAACCTTACACCTCCATCTCCTCCTTTTAGTCTAATAAAAGCCTCTTTCTCTTACAATTAACAATCTATATATAATAATTGTGAAAATTATTAGATAAGATTTACATTTGTATATTTGTCACCCTTGGATAAAATAGTCTACTGTCTATATCTAAATCAATTTCTGCCCTGGCCTGCGGGGTTCGGGGAACTCAAGAGGAGCGACAAAGACCTGAATGAAAAAAGGGACAAAAGACATGGAGACAGAGAGCAAGTCCAGTGATCAGGCTCTCAAATTTTTATTGAGAACAGGGTCAGTTATAGGCTCAGTAAGGGGTACGGGGCAGAAGGCAAGGAAGTCAGCTAGACGTCAGGGGTTACTAGAAGATTAACGATCTGGGATATCTTATGGTTGCAGCTGGCACGTCTCAGGCTGATCAGGATGTCGGGAGCCGCAATCGCCATTACAAGATGGCGCCGACTTCCTGGTTCTTCACAGAGGTGCTGTGCCGGTGTGCGCATGTGCAAGGCGCGTTTCTTGGCATTGCAATCTCATGCTAATTAGGTGATTCCGTATGAGCCAATGAGGGTTCGACAAGCCTCCCTATGTGCTATATAGGCAGCCGCCTGCCGGAGCTCGGGGTCCCTCTCCACCATGCTATCTAAAAGAGCTGTTCAATAAATGCTGTCAGAAGAATCCTGATTGTGTGGCGCTTTCCTTATCGGCGAGGCGGGCGCGACATCTGGTGCCGAAGCCCGGGAACGAGGCCGAACGTCTCGGGAGCTCCGGTCCAGCTGCGAGGGATCCTGTAGGCTCGACAGAGGATTCAGAACTGATGGCGGAGGAAGTCTAGATGCTTTTCTGCAAGGTATGGTGGATCCCCTTTGGCTGGCTCTTGTTCTTCCTGTTTGGGCGGTGGTGGTCATTACGTGTTGTTTTTGTCTTAATTGTCATCAACAAGGGAAGGAGTGTACCTGTCCTCCCTGTTTACCGGAACCGTAAGCCACAGGTAGATAACTGTGCAGGTTCGCTCTGTCCTGTAGATAAAGGACTATGGGCAATCAACAGATGAAGCCGCTCCTTTCAGCAATTCGGGCGTTGTTGAAGGAACGCAGACTAAAAGTTCCTGAAAGAGTTCTATGCAATTTTCTAAAAGAAGTAGATCGAGTTGCTCCATGGTTTGTCTCGACCGGATCCTTAACCAAAGGGTCCTGGGAAAAACTTGGAGTTGATTTCAATAATGAAAAAGAAAGCCGGGCGGTGGTGGCGCACGCCTTTAATCCTAGCACTTGGGAGGCAGAGGCAGGCGGATCTTTGCGAGTTCAAGGCCAGCCTGGTCTACAAAGCGAGTCCAGGACAGCCAGAGCTGTTAAACAGAGAAACCCTGTCTCAAAAAAAAACCAAAAAAAAAAAAATAATGAAAAAGAAGGAGGGAGGCTTAGACCAGGAACGTGGCCACTGTATAAAATGATTAGAGCTTGTATTGAGGACTCTAGATGTCAAGAAAAGGTTCGGGAAGGACAGTATTAGCAGATCATCAGGATAGCCTATCAGAAGCAGAAAAGGAAAAGAGCGCTGAGATTAAAAAGAAAACAAACAGAAGTAAAGAGATGTCAAAAGAAAAGGACAAATTGTATCCTGTCCTTGAAGAATTTAAGAATTTAAGGGTTGGAGACTTGTCCTCAAAGGAGACCTCTACAGAGAGGAAGAGAAAGAGGATTCAACATCATCCTCGTCAGAGGAAGGTGTGTTGGATTTAGATGATCAAGCTGCATTAGAAGAGGCAGCTCGATATGAGGCTGAGCGGTATCGGCCTGACCCATATGCTCCAGAGTCAGTTCCGTCTGCCCCGCCATTAGTAGAAGTAGTAAAAAGAAAAAACCGGGATTCACATCCCTCGTCCCTCTTAAGGAAAGAAAGAAAATTAGAATTGCATTCCCCGTGTGGGAAGATGCTAACCAGACAAGACAACATTCCCAGCTAGACTTAAAACAGTTAAAAGCCTTGGCCAAATCTGTTCAAACATATGGCATAAATGCCTCGTTCACTCAGGCACTTGTAGAGAGAATAACTGTTAGTGCTATGACACCAGAGGATTGGTATAATACTGTTAAAGCATGTCTCATTATGGGACAATATTTAGATTGGAAATCCATTTATCAGGACCTCTGTGCCTCCCAGGCTCGACAGAACCTGGCGCAGGGGCATCCTCAATGGAATTTCGATATGCTTACTGGACAGGGACGATGGGTAGCCAATCAGACAGCCTATCCTGCAGAAGTGTATGAACAAATTAACAAGGCTGCAGTAAAGGCATGGAAAAGTCTGCCTAATAAGGGCCAGGTTACTGGTAATTTAACAAAAATACTTCAAGGAAACAATGAACCATTTTCAGATTTTGTGGCACGCATGATGGAAGCAGCAGACAGGATATTTGGAGATCCTGAGACGGCAATGCCACTCGTAGAACAGCTGATCTTTGAACAATGTACTAAGGAATGTAGAAATGCAGTAACACCATGGAAAGGAAAGGGGTTGAATGCCTGGATGAAAGCTTGTAGAGAAATAGGGGGACCTTTGTCTAACTCAGGGCTTGCCATGGCAGTTCTTGCTGCCCAGAGGGCCTCCAACATGAAATGTTACAAATGTGGAAAAGTAGGCCACATTCAAAAACAATGTAGATCCAGGAATTCAGCTGATAATGGTAAATATCCCAGGACTCCTGACATGTGCCCTAGATGTAACAAAGGCAAACATTGGGCGAATGAGTGCAGATCAGTTAAGGATGATAAAGGACGCCCCCTTAATGATTCGTCAAAAAACGGGCAGCGGGGCCCGCGTCCCCAGGGCCCTCAAATGTATGGGGCACTAGATCATCCAAACAACGCCCAACAACTACCACCCCTGAGGCAGTCTCGACGCCAAGAAGAGACACAACAGGCTCGGCAGGACTGGACCTCCATGCCACCACCAGAGCAGCATTAACGCCCACTATGGGGTGTCAGCCTATACCTTCTGATTTTTCTGGCCCATTGCCTAAAGATACCATAGGACTTGTTCTGGGAAGAGTTTCAGTCACTCTTAAAGGGTTAGTCATTCACCCAGGGGTGATAGATCAAGACTATGAGGGACAAATATGTGTTCCTCGCCAAGAGGAATTAGTTCTATAGCCCCTGGTGATAAAATTGCTCAATTATTAATACTCCCCAGTCTGCATGCTTTATTCCCAGCTAAAGGGACAATGAGAGGCATGCAAGGGTTTGGTTCCTCTGGAGGAACTCATACCTATATATCCCTAGAATTAGATGATAGACCTATTCTAGACCTTAAATTACAAGGCAAAACATTTAAGGGATTATTAGATAGAGGGGCAGATACCACCATAATCTCATCTCAATGGTGGCCAAAGTCCTGGCCCACAAATCAATCCTCACAGACTTTACAAGGATTGGGCTATGAATCCACACCTCTTATTAGTGCAAAAACCTTACAATGGGAAGACAATGAAGGTAGAAAAGGAATTGTGGTACCCTATGTCTTACCTCTCCCAGTAAATCTTTGGGGGAGAGATATACTAAAACAAATGAATTTCAAACTTACAAATGATTATTCAATTCAAAGTCAAAACATGATGAGGGATATGGGTTGTGTTCCTGGAAAAGGATTAGGAAAAACCCTACAAGGAAAAACCAGCCCTATCCCAGTTACTAAAAAACGCGATAGGACTGGACTGGGTTTTTCTTAGGGGCCGCTGAGAAAGCTTTGCCTATACCTTGGTTATCAGAGGAACCTGTGTGGGTTCCTCAGTGGCCTCTTACCTCTGAGAAACTAGAAGCCGCAAAAAGGCTTGTGGAGGAACAACTAAGTCTAGATCATTTAGAATCATCCCAGTCACCATGGAATACTGCCATATTTGTAATTAAAAAGAAGTATGGAAAATGGAGACTGTTACATGACTTGAGAGCTATTAATAAACAAATGCAAATTATGGGCTCTATTCAGAGAGGGTTACCATTGCTCTCAGCATTACCTAAACATTGGGAAGTCATAATTGTAGACATAAAAGATTGTTTTTTCTCTATTCCTTTACATCCTCGGGATAGAATAAGGTTTGCATTTACCCTGCCTAGTGTCAATCATGAAGAACCTGATCTTCGTTATCAGTGGAAAGTTATTCCTCAAGGAATGGACAATAGTCCTACTATGTGCCAACTGTACGTCTCGAAGGCTATTGAGCCTGTTAGAAAAAATTTTCCCAAAGTCAGGATATGTCATTATATGGATGACATCCTCCTCTGTACAAACAATGGAGAAATGTTACAGGAAGCCTTTTCTTCGTTAACTGAAAACTTGCGGTCGAAAGGCCTTTATATGGCTCCTGAAAAGGTACAAGAAGGTAATGTAGGAAGGTTTCTAGGCTCAATTATTACACCTGACTATATTAAGCCTCTAAAGGTAACTATCAGGAGGGACACCTTGAAAACCCTGAATGATTTCCAAAAATTGTTAGGAGATATTAATTGGATTCGTTTATTTTTGAAAATTACTACCACAGAGTTACAACCCTTATTTAAGGTCTTAGAAGGAGACTCTGATATTACATCATTGAGAATGTTAACTCCTGAGGCTTCTAAGGTGCTAGATAAAATAGAAATTGCAATACAATCTGCTCAATTAGACAGAGTTAATCAAGACTTGCCATTATACTTGTGTATCTTACCTTCTCCTATGCATCCTACTGCTGTACTATGGCAGGAAGGACCCTTATTGTGGATTCATCCTCATAGTTCCCCTGGTAAGACTTTAGGTTATTATCCAACTTTGGTTGTAGACTTGGCTCTTAAAGGAATACAGCTCTCAGTCACACATTTTGGAATTTATCCTGACACAGTAATCTGTCCATATACTATGTATCAGATCCAAGTATTGTGTGGGACACAAGACTCTTGGGCTATTTTGAAATGTTCTTTCCCAGGAAACATAGATAATCATTATCCTAAACATCCTTTGTTACAATTCACTCAATAATGCCTTTATTTTTCCTAAAATTACAAAAACACAACCTATCCATCAGGCACTGGATATTTATACTGATGGTTCTAAAACAGGCATTGGTTGTTATGTTGTTAATAATGTTCCTACTCAAATCAAATTTAATTATACCTCACCTCAATTAGTAGAATGTGCTATAGTAGCTATAGTATTACAAAGATTTCCTGAGCCTATAAACATTATTTCAGACTCACATTATGTTGTTGGAGCTGTAAGACAGCTTGAAGTAACTGATTTCATT
Organism: Lophiomys imhausi; assembly: GCA_907164525.1. Classification (NCBI taxonomy): domain Eukaryota; kingdom Metazoa; phylum Chordata; class Mammalia; order Rodentia; family Muridae; genus Lophiomys; species Lophiomys imhausi. The sequence goes on along the minus strand of CAJQZJ010013711.1, from coordinate 7,918 downwards.
CATCCTAAAAGCGCTGTTGCTGAGGTGTTTAAAGACATACAAAGACATATTAGAAATAGACATCATCCATTCTTTATTCAACATTTGAGGGCACACTCATTGCTCCCTGGACCAATGTCTCATGCCAATTCTATTGCTGATAAAGCTACTAGAGAATTATTTTGGGTAAATTCACCCATAGAGGGAGCAACAGAGTTTCATAAATTATATCATGTTCCAACCAATACCTTGAGATTAAAATTCCATCTGACCCGTGCAGAGGCACGTGATATTGTTTTAAAATGTACCTCTTGTGCTGAGTTCCGACCTCTTCCATCTATAGGTGTCAATCCTAGAGGTCTACAACCTCTTCATGTCTGGCAGATGGACGTTACTCATTATACTGTCTTTGGAAAACTTAAATATATCCATGTGTCCATCGATACATGTTCTGGTATTATCCATGCCACTCCCCTAGCGGGGGAAAAGGTTTCACATGTTATTACTCATTGTCTTGAATCATGGGCTGCCTGGGGCAAACCCATTCAACTCAAGACTGACAATGGACCAGCTTATACCTCTAAACCTTTTCAACAATTTTGCCAAAGGCTTGGTGTTCGCCATGTCACCGGCCTGCCTTATAATCCTCAAGCACAAGGAATTGTGGAACGTGCCAATGGCACATTAAAGACTTATCTACAAAAACAAAAAGGGGGAGTAGGCCCTAATATGGGACCTAAGACATCTATCTCCCTAGCTCTATTCACTTTAAATTTTTTAAACTTGGATTCTGAAGGACGATCTGCTGCTGATAGACATGTGGCTCCAAGTCCTCATAAAGAATCTGTTAGATGGAAAGATGTTTTATCTAACCAATGGAAAGGCCCGGATCCGGTTTTAGTGAGATCCAGGGGAGCCATTTGTGTTTTTCCACAGGATCAAGAAAATCCTATCTGGGTCCCAGCGAGATTGACGCGACAAGTGCTGACTGCCGACGATGAATTGGTACCATCTGGGACGAAGACTTCCACTGATGCTGTGGGGAACGATTCTCCTTCTGACCACGGTGATGGGGATGGCTAGATGGGGAATTATGACCACCTATCCACTCCCCATGCCTGTGATGCATGATGCACAAGTGTTTCCTCTTTTTTTCACCACCAATGATACCCTGGGGTTAGCGTTCCTGCCTATGGATAATCAAACAGCCTCAGTGCCACATAACATAACCCTGGCTACAGAGGGTTGTCTCTGTTTCACGGTGTCTACCAATTACTCCGAGGATAACTCTTGTATTCAGTTAAACAATCATTCCTATGCAAAATTAGATACTACAGTAAAGGAAAGGGGTAATAAATTAGTGGCTAATGCTACAATCTTGTTTGGCTGGTGGCCTCAAACAAACAATTCTGATGAAAGTAGATCCAACCGACAGTCTCAACCTCAATATGCACCTTTTTGTAGTAGTAATAAGGCAGATAAGGCTTTTCTTCCCTGGACAGGATGTCAAAGCCGTAGAGCTCATCCACTCCCACAACGCCAGTTTACATTTTCACCTCTTGAGGGGTATGGTAACTTTAATACTATGGACCCTTTTAGATATGACATAGATCCTTTTGATATCTGGCTTTTATGTGGTTCTGGTGGGAGTTGCACTGATTTGACGCCCATGTCTATGCTACTGGGAGGAGGTGTTATGAAAGGAAAAATTACGCAAAATATAACAGATGATACAATAAAAGAAGAAATTTATAAAGACACCACACAAATAGTTAAGGCCACTCCGGTCTGTGTTTGGCCTCCCTTTGTTTGGATTGTGAGTAATGGATCCACTACTCAAGATAGTTATTACACATTATGCTGGAATGCTACAAAATTTCACACAGCTATTGTGGCTCGCATGCCCAGATTTGTCCCTGTTCCAGTTGAAACTCCCAATACGCTCACCCTGTTTAGACCAAAAAGAGATTTTGGAGTTACTGCAGCTATTGTAAGCATTATAGCCACTGCTGCTGTTGCTGCATCTCTTACAGCCTCATCCCTTGCTCTTTCTGGCCAAATACAAACTACTACTATGTTAAACAATTTATCGGCCTCCGTAAGTCAAGCTATTGATGTACAGGCCTCTGCTAATGCACAAATAAAAGGAGGATTAATGATTGTCAATCAACGTATTGACCTTGTCCAGGAACAATTGGACATATTATGGCAAATGGCTCAATTAGGGTGTGAAATTAAACTTCCTGGACTTTGTGTTACCTCTGTCCAATATGAAAATTTTACACGAGCAGCTAACTTGTCTAAGACTTTATCTCAACAGTTGCGATAAAATTGGACTGTGGAATTTGATGAAACCATGAGAAGACTACGAATAGCTATCATTCAAATTAACTCCACTCGTTTGGATCTGTCCCTAACAAAAGGATTGGCTTCCTGGCTTCAGTCGGCTTTCTCCTACTTTAAGGAATGGGTGGGAGTCGGGTTATTCGGCTGCTCTTTTAGCGGGGGGAATATTGATTACCCTCTGGTTGCTCTGCAAATTTAAAAAACAACACAATAGAGATAAAGTGCTAACCACTCAGGCTTTACTTGCCGTGGAACTTGGAACCTCTCCTAGAGTTTGGTTAAATATGCTAAAACAATGAGACACTGTCATCATATAATTGTCCTGAGGGCTCATGTTCCCATTGCACCAGACGTTCTGATGACAGTCCTGTGTGCCTCCCAGGGCTCGTGTTCCCATTGCACGGGAATTCAGGCACACAGGGTCTCTAGTCCATTTAACTACCTTGATCGCTCCACTGGTAGAACGGTGGGCTTGATCGGTGACAAAGTGGACTGTTGTGTTTTGCTATTTAATAAAGAAGGGGGAGATGTCGGGAGCCGCAATCGCCATTACAAGATGGCGCCGACTTCCTGCTTCCTGGTTCTTCACGGAGGTGCTGTGCCAGTGTGCACATGTGCAAGGCGCGTTTCTTGGCATTGCGATCTCATGCTAATTAGGTGATTCCGTATGAGCCAATGAGGGTTCGACAAGCCTCCCTATGTGCTATATAGGCAGCTGCCTGCCGGAGCTCAGGGTCCCTCTCCACCATGCTATCTAAAAGAGCTGTTCAATAAATGCTGTCAGAAGAATCCTGATTGTGTGGCGCTTTCCTTATCGGTGAGGCGGGCGCGACATCAGGAGACTTCTGGGAATTGTTCTTGGAATCCGGAAACTGGAACCTAACTCCTATAGCAGAAACTTAGCAGGGGGAAGTTGAGAACTTTCTGTAGACTTGTTTCTCAGGCCTGGGTACATGTAGGGAAGGTTAGTGATGTTCCATGGGCCTTGGCTCCCAGCAAATTTCTATCATCCTAAACAATTTAATTTTAACTGTGAGAATATACTACCTAGTCTTCAACTCCATCAGAGACTTAAGAAGGAATAAATGTCATCTAAGCATGTAGGAAGTACAGGCAAGCAGCCTCCAAAAGCATAGAATTCACAGAGATATTTGGCTACTTGGACAGTCCCCAAAATTAATGTTGGAGCATCATCTTTAGCCTTCTGGCTCAGTGTAGAGAGCTGCGATGTGCCGCGCCCTAAAGATGGCGCTGGTCTCCGCCTTCCACCAGCCCGACGGTGAGCACTCTCTATGATAATAAGTTCATATTTGGCATAGACCGCTGATCTGGCTTGCTTCTGCATATGTAGGCCTCTAAGATAGCACCACTTGGCTTTACTTGACTGGCTGTTCATTTTAGTATTTAGCCTGTAGGTTGGGTCTGCCCGGGCATTCGGAATTCGGAATTAAGACTGTTTTCAAGGGACCTGAATAAACTGCTGGAGAAGAGCTTTTGTGAGTTGTGTCATTCCTTGCTGGTCGAGGGGGACGCGACAAAGTGGTGGCCCGTACGGGGACCCAGAAAAGACTCAGAACTCCTGCAGTCAGGTGCAGCGCTGGTAAGTTCCTGGGATAAATCAGGACAATAAAGTTTCACGGAAATAGTGAACAAAAGGTAAAGTTTCGCGGGAAGTTGCGAACTAAAAGTAAAGTTTCGCGGGGAAGCAGCGAACCAAAAGTAAAATTTTTAAACATGGGATTGTCTGAGTCACACCCAATTTTTCTGGCTCTTCAGGAGCTACTTTTAGCTAGGAAATTGAAGATTAAGAAGTCTACCCTAGAAAGATTTTTAAATGAATGTGATTCTGTGGCTCCGTGGTTTGCGGTGTCCGGGAATCTTATGGTATCCTGCTGGGACAAATTAGGCAGGGACTTGGATTTTGCTTGGGAGCAAGGGACTCTGAAGCATGGAGTAAGACCGATTTGGAAAATGGTGAGGAGTTGTTTAGAAGATCAGAGGTGTTGTAATGCAATCAAAGAGGGAGAATCAGCCTTGGAACTGCTACAAGGGGAAAGATCTGAGCAGGTAGACAGTGAAAAGGAAAGTAACAAAGGCGAAAGATTTGAGCAGGCAGACAGTGAAAAGGGAGGCAAAAAGAAAGTTCCTCTCTATCCCGATCTTAGAGATTTTAGAGATTTGGAGGACTCAGAGAGCACGGATTCTGAAGGAGAGCTACACGCTCTAATAGAACAGTTGGAGAGGACTGTTATTAGAAAAAAGGAAAAGAAAAAAGTAAAAGAAAAGGGCATGTCGGCGGCAGTCGGTATGGGTGGAGCTGTTGCCATGGCGCCTGACACGTCAGCGACAGTTGGAGTGGGTGGAGTCGTTGTTACAGCGCCTTCAGCCACGCTGGTGGCAGCTGGTGTAAACAAAGCCGTTGCCATGGCGCCTTCAACTCCTCCCCCCATATCCAGAAGCCACTCAGACAGAGCAGCCAGTTCAGTCCCTGAAAGTAGGGAGATCTTTCTGCCCGGGGATGTGGACACAAGTAAGAACAGAATAGAACATTATCCCACTGCACTTGCTGCTTTAGCCTTGAATGGTATCCAACAATGCTTACAGTCTTTTGAAGTTGCTCCTGCCAGTATAATAGTGCCTTATTCCAGTTATCAAATTAAGATTTTGTGTGGCACTGTAGATGACTGGGCAATATTGCAATGTAGCTTTGAAGGAGTGATTGATAACCATTATCCTAAACATCCATTGCTATTATTTTTTAAGGAGCACCCAGTGATATTCCCTAAGGTTACTTCAGCAGTACCACTTCAAGGGTCACCAAATGTATTTACTGATGGCTCAAAGACAGGCTGTGGAGCCTATTTGATAGAAAGACAAGAGCCCGTGTTATGTCAATTTCAACCGGGCTCCCCCCAAATAGTAGAATTGAAAATAATAATTGAGGTGTTTAAAAGATGTCAATTTGCATTCAATTTGATTTCAGATTCAGTCTATGTGGTCAACGCAGTGAAAGTATTAGAATTAGCAGGTCCTATTAAGAATAGTAGTACTGTATGTGCCTTATTACAAGAGTTACAAGTTTTAATCTGGCAGAGAAAAAGGTGTTTTTATATTCAACCTATCAGAGCACATACAGGATTACCTGGACCATTAAGTGAGGGTAATAATAAAGTTGATCAATGGACCAGGATGGAATGCATTTTTTGGAGCTCATTCCTGGATCAAGCCAGACAGTTTCACCAATTATTTCATGTAAATGCAAAAACTCTACAGCAGAAATTCCATTTGTCTAGAGCAGATGCTAGACAAGTAGTTTTGGACTGTCCTCAGTGTGTGATTCATCATCATCCTCCCAGTGTGGGAGTGAAACCTAGAGGGTTGATGCCACTCAAATACTGGCAAATGGACGTTACCCACATTTCAGAGTTTGGAACCTTAAAATATATTCATGTATCTGTGGATACCTGCTCAGGTATCATACATGCTACACCTATGAGTGGAGAAAAGGCTCGCAATGTCATAGGACATTGCTTAGAAGCCTGGGCTGCATGGGAAAAACCACAGCAGCTGAAAACGGACAATGGACCAGCCTATATGGCTCAGTCCTTTGTCTCCTTCTGTAACCAGATGGAGGTACAGCTTAATCACGGATTACCATACAATCCTCAAGGACAAGGAATTGTGGAGCGTGCTCATCGCACCTTGAAAGAATGTTTGCAAAAACAGAAAGGGGGAATAGGCCAAGGCCGTACCCCCAAGGAGAGAATATCTTTAGCCTTATTTACTTTAAACTTTTTCAATTTGGATGCTCAAGGCCGCTCAGCAGCGGACAGACATCAGGATTCCATGGTTCACCTAAAAGCATGGTGAAGTGGAACGACATTTTGACAGGCTCTTGGCAGGGGCCTGACCCCGTGCTAACATGGGCGAGAGGGTCTGTTTGTGTTTTTCCTCAGGATCAACAAGATCCAGTGTGGGTGCCTGAACGCCTTGTGAGGAAGATTCATCATGAAGACCTTCCTAAGGATCCTGGTGATAGTAGCAGTGAGTATGTCAGGAGCGCAGAGCAGTTTGGGTTCAACAAGATTATTTTTCCTTTAGCCCCATGATTAGTAATATAGTGAATAAGTCTTGTACAGGAATGCTTGATATATCTACTAGGGATCCTCAGCAGACTGCCACCAATCCTTTTGATTTGTGGCTTTTGTGTGGAGTAAATGGAAGTTGCATGGGCTTGGGACCTGTCATTATGCTTGGGGGAGGAATTTATCAAAGAGGTAATTTTTCCCTAGGGTCTGCTACCAGATTAGATTTCTCTAGCGGTAGTGGCTCTGGTACTTGGAATTCTTTGTTTCATTCTTACCGCAACAAGAACTTTTCAGCTTCGCCAGTATGTCTCTGGCCTCCTTTTCTGTGGATTGTAAGTAATGGGAGTGCATCCTTGGGTGAAGAAAAGTTGGTATGCACTCCAGGCACATGTTTTTATGCCCTATGCTGGAATGCCACAACCTTTCCTGTGGCTGTGGTGACTAGAATGCCTCGATATGTACCAGTTCCTGTAGAGGCTCCTAATACCATGATGCTATTCAGATTTAAAAGAGATTTTGGCATCACTGCAGCTATTGTTACTGGTATCACTGTTGCTGCTGTGGGAGCTACTGCCTCAGCTATTGCCTTGTCTAGTTCTATACAGACTGCCAATGCCCTGAATAACATCTCAGCCACTGTGGCACAGGCATTGGATACTCAGACTTCTATGAATTCTCATCTCAAAGGAGGTCTTATGATAGTTAATCAATGCATAGATTTAATACAAGAACAGATTGATTCTCTTTGGCAACTAGCACAATTGGGGTGTGAGTGGAAATTGCAAGGTTTGTGTGTTACTTCCGTGCAATATCAAAATTATACAAAAGCTGCTAATTTGTCTAGACAATTGTCAAAGTTCCTCTTTCAGGATTGGTCGGCTGAATTTGAAAATTTGATGAGAGAGCTGAGAGCGACAATCGTCCACATCAACTCCACTCGGGTGGATATGAGCCTGGCTACTGGTTTGACTTCTTGGATACAGACGGCTATGGATCATCTTAAGGAGTGGGCGGGCATAGGCTCTTTGGCGATACTAATGAAATTAGCCTCTCTGGTTTGCCTATGGTGCATCTACAAAATGAGAACCACACAAAAGCGTAATGTAGCCATGATTATACAAGCCCTTGTCGCCATTGAGGCGGGCCAGTCCCCTCAGGCATGGCTTGCTGCCGTGAAGTAAATCTTCACTAAGCATAGTCCCTGCCCACTGAGGTATTCGTTCCACGGATATTAGGGTCTGGCAAGTCAGTGACAGAGTTGACGGGTAAGTCTCGGCCACCTAAGACAGGGCAGTCCCGAGTGGGGAGGCTGACCCAGAGACGGGTAAGAGTTTGAGCACCGCCCTCCTACAGGCTCAGGCCCACCGTGAGATCTCCAGATAGATGGATTACGAAGCTTTTCCAAGGACTTTTACCTACTTTAGAAAAAATAAAAAAGGGGGAACTGTAGAGAGCTGTGATGTGCCGCGCCCTAAAGATGGCGCTGGTCTCCGCCTTCCACCAGC
>CAJQZJ010013694.1:384-13741 GCA_907164525.1 Lophiomys imhausi | reverse complement strand
GTAAAGCAGCTCTTGAGTGTGTTCACTGGTCCCAAGAAAAGAAGCAGGGAAAGTCACCATGTGGAAGGAGGGAGGCTCTCCCACCCTAACTACCTCAAGGCTGGCTCTCACACAACCCCCACATCTAGGGCCAGCTGTACTATGCTGTCCAGGCAAGGTACAAGGTCTGCTTTCCCAAGTTCTGCAGCATGTGAGGGGCAGGGACAGTTCTCCTGCTCTTGTGACCCCCATCATGGCAAGATCTCCTCTCTACCACTGGTGGTGAGGGCCAAAGGGAGGGGAGGGCATCTCTTCCTAGACCACACCACCACAAAGCAGATAGGAAACAGGGATGGCTCACCCACAACCCCCTCATCCAGGGTCATCTCTACTGTGCTGCCCAGGTGAGGTGCAGGGCCTGCTCTCCTGAGTGCTACAGCATGTGAGGGCAGGGACAGCTCTCCTGCTCTTGTCACCCCATGGGGCCAGGTCTCCTGTCTGCCACTGGTGGTGAGGGCCATAGGGAGGGGAGGGAATCTCTCCCTCGCCAACACCACCACAAAGCAGACAGGATGCAGGGCTGGTTCTCCCATACTCACATCCTCGGGGCTGGCACCCACAACCCTCTCCTCAAGGACCAGTCAGGGCTCCCCTAGTCTCTGACTTATTTCCTGTCCTGGGAGCCCATCTGGTGCTTGCCTGGTGCTGGACTGGTGGTCGACACAGGCTAGCTCCTCTTCTGGTCCCCATGGCTCTGCAGTGGTATTGGTATCTGGATTTCTTTCCCCTGCCACTCCCAGGAATGTTAGACTATTCTTCATTCAGATAGGTCAAAACACTGAATGTAGACATGGCCTCTCTCCTCTGTCACCTACTGATGCACATGTGACACCGCAGCCACATCTGCAATGCCTCTAGGGGCAGTCTCTTGTAGATTTTTGTGGTCACTTATGTATACTATCATATCATCTACACATAGGGATACATTGAATTCTTCCTTTCCAATTTGTATCCCATTGATTTCCCTTAGTTGTCTTATTGCTCTAGCTAGAACTTCAAGTACTATGTTGAAGAGATATGAGGAGAGTGAGCATCCTTGTCTTGTCCCTGATTTTAGTGGAAACACTTTATGTTTCTCTCCATTTAATTTGATGTTGGCTACAGGCTTGTTGTAACTTGCCTTTATTGTGTTCAGGTATGGTCCTTTTATGCCTGATCTTTCCAAGACTTTTGACATGAAGGGGTTTTGGATTTTGTCAAATGCTTTTTGGGCATCTAATGAGATGGTCATGTGTTTTTTTTTTTCTTTCAGCTTGTTTATATGGTAGATTATGTTCATGGATTTTCGTATGTTGAACCACTTCTGCATCTCCAGAATGAAGCCTACTTGATCATGGTGTATGATACTTTTGATGTGTTCTTGAATTTGGTTTGCAAGTATTTTATTGAGTATTTTTGTATCTATGTTCATAAGGGACATTCATCTCAAATTCTCTTTGTTGGGTTTTGTGTGGTTTGTATCAGGGTGACTGTAGCCTCATAGTTTGCAGTGTTCCTTCTGTTTCTATTTTGTGGAAGAGTTTGAGGAGTATTGGTATGAGTGCTTCTTTGAGGGTCTGGTAGAGTTCTGTACTGAAATCATATGTTTGCGAGTCTTTTAATGACTGCTTCTATTTCCTTAGGAGTTATAGGACTTTTTAATTTGTTTTCCTGATCTTGATTTAACCTTGGCATGTAGAATCTATCAAGAAAATTGTCCATTTTGCTTAGGTTTTCCAATTTTGTAGAGTATAAGTTTTTGAAGTAAGACCTAATTAATGATTCTTTGGATTTCTTCACTTTCTATTGTTATTTCTCCCTTTTCATTTCTGGTTTTGATGATGTCAGTGCCACAATGTCTTATAATTATTGTAGCTTTTTGTTTTTATGATTTTTTCCTTTTCCATTCTTGTGTGTATGTGCATGTAAGATTGTTTATGCATGTTTGTTTATGTGTGGACATGTGTGTGGGTGTGTGTACATGCACAATAGTATGCATGCATGTCCAGGTCCAAGATTGGTATTGGTGATTATCCTCAATTTCTTTATCAACAGGTCATAGTCTCTTCATCAAGGCAGAACTTGCTGGTAGGGCTAGTCTTGGAAGCAAGCTTGCTCTGGGAATCACCTGCTTGCACCATCCAGGCATAGAATTACAGGTGGGCTACCATGCCTAACTGGCATGTAAGTGGGTTCTAAGGCTCCAAACTCTGGTCCTCACACTTGAGCAGTAACTGTTTTAACCAATAATTTATTTCCCCATCCCTCAGTTACTGTAGCTAGATAATCTCATTCTTACTCTTGATTTCTCATATGAATTTTAGATTCATCTTGTCAATGTATGTAGAAGTTCCAGCTGGGACTCAATCAGTATAGCTTTGAATCAATAGGTGAGTTTGACAGAAGTTGACATTAAGGAATAGTAAATACTCTGGCCCATAAGCAGAATATTACTTTATGCTTCCTTAGGTTTAATTTTTCAGCAGTATTTTGAAGTTTTTATACAAAATGCTTTTTAGCAATTACAAATATTCTTTCATTTAGCTTGTATAACATATCATTTAGTCAGTCACTAGGTGATGAACATTTATAGGATTTTTTTTCTATGAGAATTGAGTACACAGTGACCATCCTTGTTCATACCTGTATATCTCAAAGTATTCATGTAAGTCCGATTCTTTAAAGTAAAACTGCTTTGCTAATGAATGGCAGTTCTTTGAAGCTGAAGATTATCAGGAACATGCCCGTGTCTCTGTACCACACCCAGGAAAAGGGTTTCAAAAGTGGCTTATTTCTAGGCTTGTGGATATATTGGTTAATTTAGAGGAGGGTTTAAGGAAGTAAGGCTTTATGGTAGACCAAATGGTGTCAGGAAGTCTGATTTAGTATCTAAATAATTTTTGTTTTATAAATGGGAAAGACTAAACTAAGGCTAAAGCTCATAGTTAAACAACCAAAAATTACTGCAGTTAGATAGAATGGAATATTTGGTATATTTGTAGATGGAAAAATGTTTTGTGCATTCATAAATGATTACAGAGTGGCCTTGTTTTTAATCTGGATATATAACAGACACAAAGCAGTCTTCTTTGATGTTAATGTTTTATAAGCAGATATTAACCAAAAGAACACCATGGAGGACTGGATGTGAGTGTCAGACTCATTCTTTGATCTCTGAAGCTGTTTTTAGTCTTGACTTGAAATTGGTTTTTCCTATAACCTTTAATTAAGTTAAGCCTCCCAATGTCTCTCCTATTCCCTTACCCACGTCCCTGCTTAAACCTTTCCACCCTGAGTATTCCCTCTCACTACTTTTATATGACTTATATTCTAATATCCGTAAAGTCTTTCTAGTCTCAGCAGCCCCATTCTAACAAGAAAGTATCGGGCCTTTACATTAAACACACAATTTTGAAGATTTGAAGCTAGGATCTACATATGAGGAAAAATGTGTAGCAATTGTCTTCCAAGATGGTTAATGCTCTTGTAGTTGCTCTTGGCTACTCACCAGAACTAGTTGATAAGTTTCTATTGCTGAAGACACCACCATACACATTATGCAAGTTATAGTAAAACAAAGCTGGCTTAGGCCTCATGTGACTAATGAACTGAGGGGGGTTGATATGTGGAGGGCTCCCCTCATGGTAGAGGGTGGAATTGTCGGACCAGGTGGAGAGGAGGGGAGGAGCTTCGATTGAGATGTTATTGGAGTAAATAAATCAATTAAAATTTAAAAAAAAAGAAAAACAAAGCTGGAACTAAGATGGGCACTTCCTCCCTGCTGGTTAGCTTTCATAGTACCAGTGCTATGCAATATTTAGAAAAAGTAAAATAATCCGAAGTCCTACCCATCTCTGAACTCTGAATTATATTGCCAACCTTGGTAAGAGGGGCTCATTGATGCAATAGAGTCATGACTATTATGCAAGTAACCAATTGCTCCCTGGTTAGATTTGATAGCCATTTCACAAGAGGAAATCCATGCGTATAGTACTGTACATATAGTCCAAAATTTGTCACTGAGGAAGTCTTAGGCTCTGGGGAATACTTAATGCTGCTGCTTAGTTAAAATTAAAAGCATCAGTTTGCTTTCTAAAGATGTATGTTCATACCCACAGACAAAGGCCATTCACATCCTTAATCAAAGAAACCTCTGTTCTCAGTGAACAGTCACCACTGTTCCCAAAACCCATAGCTACACAAGATGCTGATAATAAATTATGGGAAGAGGCCTATGAAGTGTAATATTCTGCATATGACAAAGCCATGGCATGCATGAACTCACAGCAGCTGTGTCTACTGGCACTAGATCCATACAAGCCAGGCCCTTCTATATAGGTGGGATAGGTGCTTATAGTGCTCTACACATTCTGGGAAAGGAGGAAGAACAATATCCAGTTGTGTACTCACTCTGAGCCTACTAGATTCTACTGGATGATTCCAAACCCCTGGTTATACAGATGGTTTCAGTAAAATCTGTGGGGTGTCAAACAAAAGTTTGGAACAAGATTTATAAAGAAGAAAGGGACTACCATGGGTGAGGGAGAAATAAGAGAGGAGGTAGAGGAAGAGAAACTAGAAATTGTCAAAGAATATAATTTGTTAATTAAATAAAAGAGAAAAGTAGGTCATGTTAACCAATGAGTTGAACTAGAACTAGGGCCTTCTGATGACCATGGTCTCAGGAGGTCACAAAACAAAGCCAAAGGGCATGAATGTAGAAAGAAGATAGAGGAATAGGGAAGTTACCAGGGCTAAGAAGGAGATAAGAGACAGTGTTGAGAGATAAGAATGCATTGTACACATATATGAAATTATCAAAGAACAAATTCAATTACAAAAAAGTAAAAAGAATAAAATTTAAAATATGGTTTTACAAAACAGAAAGGTGATATCCTGCATGACTATATGGTTCCTAAAACCCAACTTTATTAAACAGGACTCCCAGTACTGGGTGTGGGATACTTCCTTCTGAGATGTTGTTTTAGGAAGACCCTACAGGCCTCCCAAAACAATGTAGGTCTTTGTGACTTCTCCTGCCAACCAGAACAAGCTGATAAGACCCTATTGCTGAAGACATCACTCACCATTACGGCAAGACAGAGAAATCAAGCTAGAACTGAGCTGAAATGTCCACCTTGCTGGCTAGCTTTCATATTACCAGAAGGTTCTACTCAAGCTGTTAGGGAGAAAAAGTATCAATGGTCTTAAGCAGGTGTGAGCCACAGAAACTTCAATGGCAATCTGCCAGGAAAGATGTGGCCACTGATATAATAGTGACACAGCTACAAAGAAATAAAATAATTGGTCTCTGATTAAATTTGAGGCCTGCTCCACAGGAGAGAATTAATTCCTGATACTGTAAACCCAATACAATCCCATAGATGTCTTAGGTTTGGGAGGGAACTTACTATTGTTGTAAAAGCTAAATTACCTTCTAAATATCTATGTTTATATCCACAGGCAAATGCTATTATTCTTGGCCTTAATCAGAGATGTGTTCACTTTGCAGAATGACATTGAACACAATGGCTGTTCAAGGTGATGAGAATAAGTGACAGACAGTTCAGTGCTCAACCTGAAATAGGATGTTTGTGTTATCTCTTCTAAGGCTCAGAGAACAATGTGGAAGAGGGAACAAAAAGTGTAACAGCCATAAAACAGGAAAAAGGGCTGTGAAATGGTATCTTCTGGAGATGACACAGCCATAAGAATGGTGCTATCAGTAATCAATCACGTATTTCAGGGTGGGGCTTGTGGGACTGGGTTTCACTCTGCTCAACTATTGGCAACTACATGATTCTGGAAGAAGGGCAACATTGTCTTTAGTTGGATACTCATAGATATTCCCATCAAGTTCCAATGAACAGTTCCAAAACCATGTTCATATAGACAATTCTGGTTAAACTCAGTGAGTGACAAAACAAACAAAAGGATATAAATGAGAAAAAGAGACTTGCAGGGAAGAGATGGGAGTGGATGATGGTAGGAGAGAGATAGACTGTGAGGGCAAGAGTAACTAGAATTTATTATATACATGTAAGGCCTTATCAAAGAAATTATTTAATACAAAATATAATTTAAAAAGTATTTTCTTGAGTTGGCTAGATGACTCAGCAAGTGAAAACTCTTTGCATGAAAGGCTAATGACCAAAGTTGAATCTCTGGAACTTATTGGGAAGGAGAGCCATGACTCCCAAAGGTTGTCCTCTGACTTACATCCATATACATGGCACAAACACCCACACTTACATACACATCTCATCACACATCACATCACACAAATACATAATAATAATAATAATAATAATAATAATAATAATAATAAAGATTAAGAAAAAGAAACTGTTTATTCAGCAATTGGAAAATGTAGCTTTCATTATTATAAACACTTAAAAATGTTTTGATCAAAAGAAAAAGAACTGGGTCTCAAAAAGAATAAGTTACATGGTCAAAGCAATAAAGAGTTATATTAAAATATTTTTATAGTTTTTTATTTTATGGATTTCATATCATGCACCCTCTTCACACTCATCTCCCACCTCCCCTCAGAACTGCCCTCCACTCTTGCAACTTCTCTGAACAGAAAAAAAGTCTTATTGTGGAAGCTGTTTTATGTCTCAGTGTATTCCACAATGCTCCTTTTTTTCCACACTTTTTTGCTTACAAATATTCATTATAATGACTCCTGGGCCTGGTATGAAATCTCTGGCTTCTGCTACCTTGTCAGTACTGGAATCTCACTGGGACTTCTCTCAGATATTCAGATATGCTGTAACTGTCCTGTGTCATGGAGATCCTGTAGTTTTGGGTCTGTGGAACTGGCCTCTTCATGGACTCCAGCAGTTCATCCATGGGGTATATGTTGGGGCCAACTCAAAGCCCTGGTTCTGGGCCTGCAATCCCCACATCCATGGTCAGTTCTACTGTGCTACCCAGGTAAGGATCTGGGCCTGCTCTACTGAGTGCACCAGCAGGTAAGGGGCTGGGCCGGTTCTCTTCCTCTCATGAGCCCATCAGGGCCAACTCTCCCACCTGTGTCTAGGGAATCAGAGAGTGGAATAAATCTCTCCTTCACCAACACCACTAAAAAGCAGACAAAAGGCAGGGCTGGCTCTCCCACACTCGCATTTTCGGGGTGGTTCACACACATCCCCCACATCCAGTTTCAGCTATACTTTTCTGCCCAGGTGAGGTACAGGGCCTGATCTCCTGAGTACTGCAACATGTGAGGGGCAGGGCCAGGTCTTCTGTCTGCCACTGGCTGTGAGAGCAAAAGTGAGGGGAGGGGAGAAGATCTCTCCCTTGCCAATAACATCACAAAACAGATAGAAGACAAGACTGGCTCTCCCACACTCACTACCTTGGGGCTGTCTCACTCACAACCCCGAGGCCAGGCAGGGTTATTATAGTCTCTGGCTTGTTTCCTATCTTGGGAGCCCATCTGGTGCTTGCCTGGTCATCAACACAGGCTAGTTCCCTGTACAGGCCCCATGGTTCCGAACTGGTGTTGATCTCTGACTTGATTTTATCCAGGAATGTTAGGCTACTATTCATTCAGACTTTCATAGGTCAGGACACTGAATGTAGACATAGCCTCTCTCCTCTGTGCTACCTACTGATGCACATGTGGCACATCATCCACATCTGCAATGCCTCTAGGGGCAGGGTGCATTAGAATAGATATTTTTTAATGCCTGGTGTAATTCTTGTTGTCCATATTTGGTAGATTGAGTAAGACTGAATAAATTCCATAGATTTATACATTATTACTAGATAGTGATAACACCAGAATTTCCATATAGTTTTTGTCTCATTTTACCAATGATTATACTCTCAACATCCAAGAAAATAATTTTTATCTGTATTCCTGAAAGAAAACAATTTCTAAAATAAAGTTACTTGGCCAAGGCCAAGAAGCTGTTATTGATAGCCTAACTGTTGCATCATAATTTTATGTCCTGAAACACTTTGTTTTGTTTTTATCTTTGTTTCACTCCCCTTATATATACTGATAAATTACAGCACAAAGATAAGAATATTCATTTGTCGAGTTCAAATGATTTGCTAGAAATTGGATGATACAATAAATTTCCCTCCTGTAGTTCTGTTGAAATTGAACACAAAAATACAAATGGAAGCATTTTTTTAAAACAAGTTTATATTTAATTTTTGCATTAGCATACAAAGCAGTGGGTTTCATTTTGACATTTTCATGCATAAATGTTTTGTTATTCTTCATTGCCTCACCCACTACCCTCCCCACCTTCCTTGCCTGCCTCTTGTTATTCCCCTTCTCCCCCAAAATAGTTCCTCCTTTTGCTTTATTTTCATACTCTATGTACTCTATCACTATATCTTTGTTCTCCCCCAACTTCTTTTAAGATTTCTTGCAGTCTTCTTACTACTTTTGTGATTTAAACACACACCCGGGCACACACACAAACACACACTTAAATTTAGAGTCTCCATATGACAGACTTTGTTTTTGTTTTATTGATTATGTAATATTTTGTTTAGCATAAAAATTTCTGGTTGTATGCATTTTTCCTGAAAATGCCATGATTTCATTTTTGTTCAAAGCTAAATAAATGCCATTTGTGTGACCCACATTTTCTTTGCTTATTCACCTATTGATTGGCATCTAGGCTAGATACCTAAATAAAAGGTTTTTGCAATCACATCTTTATTACCTTTTTCTTGTAACTGCAAACGACTTTAATTTTTAAATTATTTATTTATTCATTGTGAAGATGTGCATGGCACAACACACATGTGGAAGTCAGTGGGCAACTTTGAGGGTGTCAGTTCTCTCTTTTCACCATGTGGTTCTGAAGGATCAGGACAGAACTCAGGTCCTTGTGTTTGGTGGTAGAAAACTTTATCCACTATGCTATCTCATTGGTCCCAAAGCACTTGGTGATAGGAAATGATTGAAAATAACCTGGCATAAAGAAAAAGTTTAATTAGCTCAATTATTTTTAAGAGAAGAAATGGTCAGAACACAATTTCCTTCTCACAATCTGGGAGATTATCTTAGGTATGCACTCAGAGAAAACCTGTAGCAGGTACAGGATAATTGTAACTTTCATCAGTTTCCTAGAAGAAAATGTGCAGTGTTATTTTGTCTGTGTGAATCAGTGGACTTAAATAAATAATGTATTAGCTATTGGTGGGTTTTGCATTCAATAAAGCTTATTCTTTTCTTTCTATCAACAAATTAGAACAAGCATTTAACTGTAATTTACATTTTTAAATTTGAGTCTGTACTGGAATCTTTGGTCTCTTAGGGTCTGCAGAGCATCTGTTCAGACTTTTAGAGTCTTCATATGTGTGTGTGTGTGTCTTTTTCCCTTGCAGCTTTTAATATTATTTCTTTGTTCTGTATAATTAGTGGGTTGGTTATTATGTATGCTGAGGGGACTTTCTTTTCTAGTACAGTGTATTTGGTGTTGTGTATCCTTCCTGTACCTTGATAGGCATCTCCTTCCTTAGGTTAGGGAAATTTTCTTCTATCATTCTGTGAAAATATTTTTTGGCTTTTGACCTGTGTTTCTTCTTCCTTTGCTCCTATTATTCTTAGATTTTTTTTTCATAGTATCTCATATTTCCTTCATGATTTGTTGTGTTTTGCCAGAATAGTTTTTCTTTGACAGAGGTATCAATTTCTTCTTTCTGGTCTTCAATGTCTGAGATTATCTCTTCCATCTCTTGTATTCTTCTGCTGAGGCTTGCCTCTGAGGTTCCTGTTTGAGTTCCTAAGTTTTTCACTTCCAGACTTTCCTCAGATTTGATTTCCTTTATTTTATTTCCATTTTGAAGTCCTTCCAGTGTTTATTTGTGTTTTCATAGCTTTCTTTGAGGTATTTACTCATTTCCTCTTTAAGGACCTCTACCATGTTGATAAAGGATATTTTAAGTTTCTTGTCTTGTGCTTCAGCTATGTTACAGTTCTCAGTGCCTACTGAAGGAGAGTTGCTGGGCTCTAGTGGAGACATTGTCCTGGCTGTTACTGATTATGTTTTTATGCTGTCCTCTAGGCATCTGGGTTTGGGATGATTTTAATTCTAGGTGCTGATATCTGGTCTTATCGTTTTTGGGGTGAGTGTGTTGTTCATCAGTTTCTGTTGTCCTCACTGGTTATTAGGGGGGTCATAGTAACTTGTATTTTGCCTGATAGGGAATTCTTCTGAGATCCTGATAGGTGTGGCCACTGGAGTTTCTGGTAAAATATGTTTCCAGGTATTGGGACCTGACACTTTAGAAATGGGGATGGACTGTTGGGGGAGATCTGAGGGATCCACCTGAGGGAGGAAATAGAGTGTGCCACTAAGATCTGCTTAGTCCCCTGGAAATTATGATTAACAGTGCACAGAGATCATAGTAGGTAGACTGTTAAATAGCTGAGGGTGAGAATTGAGAGTTGTATTTGGAGAAGAGAGAAACTGAAGATCTGAATCTCATCTATCTACTTCATTGGCCTACTTGCTTCTTTGGCAGGTTTGACTGATGGGCTCCCAGGGTACCTGCCAGAGTTGAGGGTTGGGATAACAGGATGAGGACAGAGGAGGGTTGAAGGAGATCTCTGTGATCTGTCAGATTGGAGCAGAGAGAAGGGGATGACTGCAATAGGTGGCCTGCTTCAGAGTCAGGAGTGAGACTGGGGGATTGGATGTGGAGGAGAGGAGTGAGAGGTAAAGGTCTGCAGTTATCCTACCTGCTTCCATGCCCAAAGTCCAGACGCTTTCATACATTGTTAATATGTCTAAAAACAAATAAATCATTTTAAAATTCAAATGAGAAACAATAATTAACATATAATAATCTATTTGAAAATATACTTACACTTGACAAATTTTTTCACACAGAAATACTATTGTATTTTATGTAAATTACATGTCCTTAAAATTATTCATAATCAGATGATAACTGAGAAAAAATTCACCAAAAATAATGTAAAACAAATGCATAGCACCTGTGGACTTGATAAATAGACCACAAAACATCCACACAATGGAATACTATCATATTTGCTAAAAAGAAAATTTTTTATGTATGGAAAATTATCAATTATAAACTGAAATAAAAATTTATTCATGAAGATAGATAGATAGATAGATAGATAGATAGATAGATAGATGGATGGATTGATGGATGGATGGATGGATGGATGGATGGGTGGGAGGGTGGGTGGGTGGATGGATGGATGGATGGATAGATGGATGGATAGATAAGGCCATATATACCCTATAGGTTAAGCTGGGGTCTGGGCTAAGTCCCTTCTCATTAGGATGTATGTAGTGGGTGGTGGAGGTGGATGGCAAACTAGACAACAATTCTTCTCTAAGCTTGACTTCCAATAAGACAATAAGATCCAATATCTGATTTGAGTCATGGCAAAAAATTTTTTATTGTTATTCTTTTCATGTCTCTGATATACCAATCAGAAGTATTGTATATCTAAAACTCTAAGCCTATTTTTAAAAATTATCTGCATATCTTTGCTATTTAAGTATGATACACATGTAGGGAATTAAATTGCACACAGAGCCAAGCAGGCTTCCTGAGTTGAAGAAGAAGAGATAAGAGTTTACTGAGAGAAAGAAATAGGAGAGTGATACCAGAGAGAAACTGGAGTTATGCAGAAAGATCTCCATGGGGATTCAATGAAGCACTAATAGCTACCATTTGTGAAAAACATTCTAGAAGTCAGGGAAGAAATGGCTATCAAGTGCTCTCAAACCATCATGAATTCTTTATCCACTAGTAAAAAGTCAAAATTCACAGTGAAGCAATGGTAATGCTCATGAAATCTACACACACACACACACACACACACACACACACATACACCTTACAAAAGGGAGAATTTTGTATTAGCTGTAAGTGTTCATCAGATCTTCTATACCCAGGGCTCAGGTTTGGAGAATTACCTTGTCAAGCATTATTGAGTCACTTTAAAATATAACCACTGACCAAATCAAAGCTTTTCTTCCACTCTTCATGATTTTCTTCAATTAAATATTTTTGTTGTGGTATGCTCTGACTCTTTATTTTTAACCTCTTGTGTCCCCAATACAAGTTTTTCGCCTTATGATTATTGTGATATTTACATGAATATCTTTTTTTGGTTTTTTTTTTTTTTTTTATTTCTTCAAGTTACATCTCAATTGCAGTCCCCTCCCTATTCCCCCTCCAGTTCCACCCTCCCACCCTCAACCCCCATCCTCTTCCCTTTTTTTTTTTCTTTTAAGTTTAAGGTATATCTTATTTCCCCCTACAGTTTCTCCTTTCAGTCCAACAAATGGCTCTTTCTCTTATAATAATAAATACAATACAGTACAACAGAGGTAATTAGGCCACAGTTATGAGGGTTATATGGCTTAACGTACATTCCCAATGACCAGTCCATATGTATTTGGTACCCGACTTTAACATTCTACTATCTAAAAAGCCCAAAATAGCTAAATCAATCCTGTACAATAAAAAAACATCTGGAGGTATTACCATCCCAGATTTCAAGCTGTACTACAGAGCAATAGTTGTAAAAACAGCATGGTATTGGTATAGAAACAGACCAGTAGATCAATGGAATCCAATTGAAGATCCAGAAATAGACCCACACACTTATGGCCAACTAATTTTTGACAAAGAAGCCAAAACGGCACAATGGAAGAAGGACAGCATCTTCAACAAATGATGCTGGTCCAACTATATGTCCACTTGTAAAAGAATGAAGTTAGACCCATACTTATCACCTTGTACAAAACTTAAGTCCAAGTGGATCAAAGACCTTAGCATAAGGCCAGACACACTAAATCTACTAGAAGAGAAAGCGGGGAATTGGCACAGGTGACAACTTCCTGAACAGAACACCAACAGCTCAGGCTCTAAGAACAACAATAAATAAATGGGACCTCATGAAACTGAAAAGCTTCTGTAAGATAAAAGACACTGTCATTAAAACAAAATGGCAACCTACAGATTGGGAAAAAGTCTTCACCAACCCCACATCTGACAGAAAGCTAATATCCAAAATTTACAAAAAACTCAAGAATTTAAATGCCAAGAAACCAAATAATCCAATCAAAAAATGGGGGACAGAGCTAAATAGAGAATTCACAAAGGAGGAATTCCTAATGGCTGAGAGACACTTGAAGAAATGCTCAACATCCTTAATCATCAGAGAAATGCAACTCAAGACGACTCTGAGATTCCATCTCACACCTGTCAGAATGGCTAGGATCAAAAACTCAAATGACAGCACATGCTGGCGAGGGTGTGGAGAAAGGGGTACCCTACTCCATTGCTAGTGGGAGTGCAGGCTTGTGCAACCACT
>CAJQZJ010013690.1:0-20679 GCA_907164525.1 Lophiomys imhausi | reverse complement strand
TGCCTTACTCCATGAAAATGAACTCCCACAGCCTGAGTTTTTTCATGGCACCAAAATTGTTGTTGCTTCTTCTTACACTTCTTTGATTTTTTGAGACTGGATCAACTATACAGCTAAGGAAGCCCTTGAACTTCTGATCCTCCAGTCTCCACTTCCCAACTGCTGGAGTTAGAGGTAAGCACAGTGCCCACTTTTGTGCTGGGGCTACTGGTGTGCATAACCTGGTTATGTGGAGTGCTACAGAGCAAACCCTGGATTTCATGCCTACTAGAATTACACATGCCCAACCTCGAGGTTGTTATAAGGGCTCCTCCAAGAAAAGAGGGTAAGAGGTTGGGAAGCCAGCTGGATGGTAAGTGTGATGACCTGAATTTGAATCCAAAAACCAGATAAAATAAACAAGGGGAGCATAAGTGTGTGTAATCCTGAAGCTCCTATGGAGAAATGGGAATTAGAGATGAGAGATCTCTGCAGGCTCATGAGCCAGTTAGTCTCGGATTAAAGCAGAGAAAAAAAAAAGACCTTATCTCAAGCAACGATGAAGGCAGGTAAAGGCACCCAAGGTTGTCCTCTGATCACAGGCTTACACTGACATGTATGCACTGCAGTCTAAATAGATACACACACACACACAGTAAATATACAGTAGCATACAAAAAAGAGTATAAAATAAGCAGATTCTCACCTCTCTCTCTCTCTCCCTCTCTCTCTCTCTCTCTCTCTCTCTCTCTCTCTCTCTCTCTCTCTTTCTCTTCCCCCCCTCTCCGTCCATTCCATCAAATCAAATACCCTAGTCTCATCTCTGTCTCTGGAGCAGAACACCTGCTGCAGCCTCCCCTGATGTCATCTCAAGTGGATCCCACAGATCTTCCCCCTGTTACCTCCCTTCCCCCACTCTTTGCTTTATCCAACCCCCAGCTCCAGCAGGCACTCCCTTTTGCCTAGGCCACTTTTGCCAGAGAAGTAGCTAGGCTAGATGCAGATCCTTAGCTCTCCTTCCATGCCTCCAAGCCCAACCACGAGCCCCCAGTCTCATCTCTAGCTCTCCAGCAGACCTTCTGCTGTGATTTCTCCTCACTCCCTGTCCTATTGCAAGGTTTAATTAAGCAAATCTTAGAGGAGCACACAGCTTTCATCCATCTTGCAAAGCCCTACCAACACAACCAGCCCATCCTCATTCCTAAGACACAGGCCCCAAAACCCAGAAACATATTTTACCTGGAACTCCCACTGGCTGCACCTATGAGAACCACAGAAGATTTTCTGACAGGCATGACACAGCCATCACACTCCCATAAGAACCAGAGCAGAGCAGAAACCAAGGAACAAAAGACCTACCCAACAAAGATAAGAACAGATATCAGCACCTAGAATTACAATCTTCTCAATCTCAGATGCCTAGCTACCAGTGAGAAAACGCAACCAATAACAGCCTGGACAGTATATCTCCATTAGAGCCCACCAACCCTACCACAGCAGGCCCTGAACCTCCCAACATGGCTGAAACAATAAGATAGAGGTACTTAAAGAGGAAACAAATAAACAAATAAACCGCATAAAGAAATATGTGGGATTTTAAGTATATATGGTGAGTGGGCTTGAGCCCTCCTCAGGGCCAGGGAAAGAAGAAGCCTTGGAGCCATCTTTCAGTCACTCCCTTTCCCTTTTCCCCCTACTCCAACCAGCCTGCGACCATGCTAAGGAAGAAGGGGCGGCCTGGGAGGAGGAGAGTTGGAGCAGCAACAGGTGCCAACAGAGCCTTGGAGGTGGAGGTGCTTCAGCCCCGAAGGCAGGAAAAGATAGGGGCCTGAGTGCTGCAGCAGTAACAGCTGTGGTTTCAAGGAGGACCTGGAGCTGAACAGCCCACCACCACCGGGGTCAGCAAGCACACAGCCAGGCCTGGGGCAGAGGCCATGGCAGGCAGCTCGTTCATAACTGAGCCCGATATTTATAAATTATCATATTTATCATATCAAAAAAAATATATATACACAAATATATATAGATAGATAGATAGATAGATATTTCTCAGGGTAAACATTTTAAACAAACGGCATCATTGTTAAAAAAAAAAGAAAGAGCGAAATATGAGATGCTCTGGGAGTGGTGACATAGTCTCGCGAGAATATGAGATTCTCTTACCGGAAGTGTTGCTGGCCAAACATGGCGGACTCATGGTGGTGCTCAGGCGTGTTCAAAGCCGCTCCTCTCGGCAGCAGATGCGAAAGTCTCGGCCGCATTTCTTCTTCAGCATTCGGGAACGTTGCCGGGTTGGGATACTGACTCTCACAGAGCTGAGGCATCTGCGATGGAGGAGACCCCTGGACTACGCACTGGTCGGGGACTGGAAGCATGTCACTACCGGCAAGGACTTTGTGGTAAGATTCAAAGGCCCGATCCGCAGCCCGCCCACTCCCCGCAGCCAGCCCGCAGTGGCCATCCTGCCCACTCTCGGCAGCCAGCTCAAGCCCTGCAGCCAGCCTAAGCCCGGCATGCTGCTGGCAGGCCTGGTCGAAACCCAGTCAGCGAACTCAGTCACCCAACCCACCCGCTACCTAGGCCACGGCCGTGTGTTGGTGCTGCTGCCGGCTGGGGAGAATTTTACATTTAGTGGGATCTGCCGAGTGACTTGCATCTATGGCCTGCTGGAAATATGCGGCTATATCATCAAACAAGGGGAGCCTGCCCAAGATGTCTTCTCTGCCTACACCCATTCTTACCTGACCATCAATGGGGTTCACTACTCAGAACCTGAAAAAAGTGAAAAGAAGATCAGAAGGGACATAAGGGCCTTCCTCAAGCCTCACATGAAACTGGACGACAGAAACTGGGCAGTGCGGTATTTCCCTCCTCTGGCCTCCATTCTGATTCTGGAGAAGCTGAGGACCCCTGCTGTGGACTTCATGAGCTCCTATGAGTGGGTGTCTTATGTCTTCCTGCAGGAGAATCCTCCTGTGAGGATTAATTTTGAGTATCTGACTTTGAAGTCAATTGGCATCATAAGAGAGACGAGGAAGAAAGGCATTTGCCTGAGTGAGAGCTGGCTTTCCGCCCTACAAGAGTTAGTCAGCGTGTCCTGTGATAGCTTCCCTGTCATCCTGGTGTGTGGCGCTTGTGACACTGGAAAATCAACGTTCAACAGAATACTGGTTAACCAGTTGTTAAATAGCATTCCTGGGATTGACTATCTGGACTGGGATCCAGGGCAGACCGAGTTCACTCCTCCCGGCTGCATTTCTTTACTTAATATCACAGAACCACTTCTGGGACCACCTTACACCCACCAGAGGAGACCACAGAGGATGGTGTATTATGGGAAGATGAATTGTCACAATGACTATGAGAATTACATGGACATAATCAAATACGTGTTCAGAGATCACAAGATACAGTCCCCACTTATCATCAACACGATGGGCTGGGTGACAGATGACGGGCTGCTGCTGCTTGTTGACCTGATCCGACTGTTCTCTCCCAACTATGTCGTTCAGTTGTCTTCTGGTCAGGCTAAAATAATGCCGGCTCTCACCTCCCAATATGTACGGCTTACCGATGGCTTGTGCACAAAAAGCAAGATGAAAAGGAGATATCGAGGTTTTCAAGTTCAAGAATTTGGAGACAATTTGGAATTTACTGATGAACAGAAAAAAGACTCTAGTCCAGTTCTGTTCTCCAATGAACACAAACTGCTGTCTGTTCACTCAGAATTTTTATGTAGTAAAAATGAAAAAACTAGGGTCAAATACTACAAGATTTTCCAAGACCTGGCAGTGTTAGGCTACCTTAGCCAGCTGATGCCTCCAGTACCAGAGGCACTTAGTCCTTTGCACAGCCTGACCCCCTATGAGGTCCCCTTCAATGCAGTGGCTCTCCGGATCACTCACGCCGATGTTGCCCCTTCCCACATACTGTATGCTGTGAATGGCAGCTGGGTTGGCCTCTGTAAGATTGTGGATGATTTGAAGGGACACACTCAGGGTCCCATCCTCCTTGCCCAGAACCCCATATGTGACTGTTTGGGCTTTGGGATCTGCAGGGGAGTGGACATGGCCCAGCGGCTGTATCACATCCTCACCCCTTTGCCTCCAGAAGACTTAAAAACTGTCAACTGTCTGCTGGTTGGTGCTGTTTCCATTCCACATTGTATTTTCAGGAGCCAGCCTGTGCCCAAAGGGACAATTCCTTATGTTACCACAGATGATACTTTGAAACTTCCTGGAGCATCAGAGAAAATTGGAGAAAAGCCTTCCCCAGGTACAGATTCTATCAAGGAAGACAATGAAGGCTAAATACAGGGAGAGACTTTTCTACCTGGATGCCTAGTCCCCAAGCCTGGAGTCAGCAGAATCAGTGGGGCTTTGTGGCTGTGACATCATGCACATGTCCTCTGTTCATGTGACTGGAAAATGTGCTGCATTGAAAAGAGTTTGATCAAATGGATAGAAAAACTTGCAAGCCCCCAGTGCAACACAAGGCTCTTAGCCCTCATATGACTGCTGGACTGAGTGGGGCTGATATGTAGGGGAACTTCACACTGGAGGAATAGTATAGGTGGGAGAAGGGGGGAGAGGGTGAGGAGTTGGGTGTTGTAGGGATGGAGGGAGGGCACTGTGATGTTAATGTAACTTGAAGTAATAAATAAACATTAAAGAAATAGAAAATAGTTCGAGCACCTCATTTTCTTTTTCTCTCTAGGAAGGTCACATGTAGCTCAGGTTGGCCTTAAACTGTCTCCATCATCCAAGTGTGCCATTACAGGCTTGTGTCACCACACCGGTTTCAGGTTTTTCTCTTAAGCTGTTTGATCTCAAACTTGGCCTTGGAGTGCTTGACCTGGTGTGTGCAGTGAATTCCCCAGAGCTGTGCAGCAGGAGGAAGATTGGCAAGGTCACAAGGACAGGAAGAGCACAGCCCCTCAGAGTTCTCTAAGGAGCTGAGAGTAGAATCGGATTTAGATTAAGAAAATCAGGGACCATGTAGGCCCCCAGTGCAAGAGGAAGCCCTTAGCCGCCATATGGCTGAAGTGGACTTATATACAGGCCACCCACACAGGAGGAATAGTATAGGTGGGAGAAGGTGGGAGGAGGGCCCTGGCTGGTTGGATGTAGGGGACTGTGATAGAGGGGAAAATTGAAGCAATAAATAAACATGTTTCCAAAAGAAAGGAAATCAGGACCACAGAAGTGTGCCATGTGATGGGACAGCAGGCTGACCCACAGGTCCTCTCAGGCAGACTGCCTGGGACCTGCCAAGCTCAGTGGACAAGGTGAGAGGCTGATTTTGAGCCACTTGGACCTTGCCAATCTGGAGATGTGGCTCAAATGCCTGATCCTTTGATTCCATTGAATCTCCCAATCGTGTAGTCAAGTGTTAGAGGATTGTATTTAGTCTGTTAATTTCTGGGTCTTTTTAAATCATGGGGCTTTAGGTTGAAGTTGCTCTAACATCTGGAAAGCCAGTGTTCCTTAAGTCTGGGTATGCTCTGAATGACACCTCAGTTGAGACTGGAGGTACTGCTGTGGGACCCACCAGCCTGCGACCAGACACATTGGTGCCTGGCTTGGGCAAACCTTTGCCACCAGTGATTTCTACTAGGGACCTGGAGGCCACTGCAGGTGGATTTTTGTAATCAGGAGTGACTGGTACAGCTCATTTTTATGGTTGCAGGGCACTGAGGCACTTCTCAAGCTGCTATGACAGACATGTCAGGACCCTGCCTTCCAGCAGGATCACGTTCAAGACCAGGGCTGTGGAGGTTTTAATGTTTATGGTTACTTCCACTATTGATTATCTCCAGCTTGTCTGTAGCCATACCACCCTGACTATAACCAGTCCTGTCTGCTTGGCCCCATCTTTGTGGCACTTTGTGGTGGCCTTAGCATCTGAAAACTTTATTAGGAGACATATCTGCAGCTGCTTGGTTCATCCAAATCTCTCTAGACCACTTGAGGACTCACTAATACCTGTCCCTTATTTGTGTCTGACTTTAGCTTGTCTTGAGTCTTTGTGTTTGGAGGGGAGGGGCCTCTTGCCATGTTGCCCAAGCAGGTCTCTGTGGGCTCACTGATCCATCCTCCTGCCTCGGCCTCCTGAGTGATCAGATTACAGGTGTGCACCTTCATGGCCTTTTCTTCATCCATCAGTCTTCTGTGCACTAGGTCTTGCTATCTTTACAGTAATCAAGCCTCTGTAATTCGGGTCCCATTGTCACTTTTCTTGAAGGGGTTATTTTATCTTTTAAATGCTAAAACTCACTTCTCAGTCCCTGACAGTACAGACCTGTGTCAGCAGCAGAGGGAGCACTGGGCATGTCAGGCGTCTGAGGCACCAAGGCATCTGGGACTGGATCCTGAGAAGGAGGTCTTGCTATGAAACCCTGGCTATTGTGAGACCTGCATCAAAGTCTGTCCTCCTGATTGTGGTGTCAGGGCATTTGGGGCAGGGAGGAGATTATGCTCTGCCAACATTTTTTGGGGGGTTTGATTTTGAAACAGGATCTTGGTATGAACAGGCTAGCCTCAGACTCATGCATGATCCTGCCTCAGTTTCCCCAGTACTGGTATCACAATGTGTTTCATGTGTGCTTTCTAAACACTTGTTTTACGAACACTACAGAGGCAGGGTGTGGTGGCACAGCCCCTTAATCCCAGCACTCGGGAAGCAGAGGCAAGCAGATCTCTGAATTCAAGGCCAGCCTGGTCTACAGAGTTAGACTCTAAAAAAGAACACTACAGAGGACTGGAGTGATGGCTCAGAGGTTAAGAGCACTGGCTGCTCTTCCAGAGTTCCTGGGCTCAATTCCCAGCAACCACATGGCAATTGATAACCATCTATAGTGAGATCTGGTGCCCTCTTTTGGCCTACAGTCATACATGCAGACAGAACACTGTATACATAATACATAAATCTTTAAAAAAAAAAACACAGAACCTTGCAACAAGAAACTGCAAGTAGCCAGTTTCTGTAGATACTTACAATCACATTCTAGGAGTTATTTCCTGTTTTGTGCAGTAGGAAATTCAAGACCTAAGAAAGCAAAAGTGAAGAGCCTGGGAGAACAGGCTCAGAGTCTGGGCAGAGGTGAGTGGAGGGAGGCTGTGACCTCAACCTGGATCTCTGTAATAAGAACTTGTGACTTGGGTTTTCTGCCTCATCTATGCTGTGGATGTCTGATGTAGGTAATGGACCTGTGTCAATGTACTAGATACATACATGTGAGAGACACTGCTGGGTGAGCCCAGGGCTGTGTCTGAGAAACTGCTGCTGAGGCAGGGTATGCCTGACCTCCATGCTTTGGTTTTCTTTTCTCCATTTTCTATTTTTTCCTTTCCCTATTTCTTCCATTCCTATTCCTATTTCTTTCTTTTTTTTTCTCTTATCCTCCCACCCCATAGTATCTCATTCCTTTGCCAGTGGTCTAGAACTCACTAATAATACAGGCTGTCTTCTGTTGTAGTGATCCTCTGCTTCAGATTCCCAAAACCCTGTCAGAATGGCTAAGATCAAAAGCTCAAATGATGCTGTCGAGGGTGTGGAGAAAAGGGAACTCTCCTCTATTGCTGGTGGGCGTGCAGACTTGTGCAACCACTATGGAGGTCAGTCTGGAGATATCTTGGAAAACTTGGAATAGCTCTACCTCGGGACCCAGCCATACCACTTCTGGGTATACATACAAATGGTTTCTCACCGAATCACAAGGAGGTTTCCTCATCTATGTTCATAGCAGCCTTATTTGTAATAGCTAGAAACTGGAAACAACCCAGATGTCCCTCAAGTGAAGAATTGATTTAAAAACTGTAGTACATCTACACAATGCAATACTACTCAGCTTTCAGAAACAACAAAATCATGCAATTTGCAGCCAAATGGATGGAACTAGAGAAGCTCTTCCTGAGTGAGCTAACCCAGACCCAGATGGATGCACATGACATCTATTCACTTATAGTCAGATTTTAGCCATATAGTACAGGATAACTATACTACAAAGAATGCACCAAAGGAAACATGAACATAGACTTTTTTCCCTGTCAATAGGACACTTTGCCCTAGTGGCGCTGCCTTGTAGGTCCCCAGTGTATGAGGAGGCTCTTGTTCCTCATATGACTGCTGACATGGGGCTGAGGACTGTTATGAAGTGATATTCTACTCCAGAGGAGTGTGATGGAAGAGATAGTGGTTAGAGGGTGGGAGGGCAGGACTGGGAGGGTTGGAAAGAGGACACTGTGATGAAGATGTAACCTTAAGTAATAAATATTTTTAAAAGTAGGCATATTAAAGGAGTAGATAGCAAAAAAAAAATTATCAAACTGAGGACTAAAATTGATAAAATAGAAACAGGGAGACCAATACAAACAATCAATGAAACAATAAAGTTGGTTTTTTGAGAAAACAAACACAATAGACAAATCTTATCCAAATTAACTAAAAGACAAAGAGAGAATATCAAATTAATGAAATGAGAAGAGAACAATAACAACAGACACAGGTGAAAACCAGAGAACCATACAGATATGTTTTATAAATCTGTACTCCACCAAATTGGAAAATTTAAAAGAAATGGACAAATTTCTGAATAGATACCACTTACCAAGGTTAAATCAACAACAGATAAAAAATTAAATATACCAATAACACCTGGTGAAATAGACAGAGTAACTAAAAGGATCCCAACCAGAATAAAGATCCTAGGGTCAGACGGTTTTAGTGCACAGTTCTACAAGACTTTCAAAGAAGAGTTAACACCAATAATCCTCAAATTATTACACAAAATAGAGACAGAAGGAATATTACCAAATTCGTTTTATGAGGCCACAGTCATCCTGATACTCAAACCACAGAAAAACTAAATGAAGAAAAGAGAATTACACAGCAATTATCCTTATGAACCTAAATGCACAAATATTCAACAAAATGCTCACAAACCAAATCCAACAACGTATCCAAAAGGACACCTAGTATAATCAAGTATGCTTCATCCCAGAGATGCAAGGATGGTTCAATATAAGAAAATCATTAAATGCAATCCACTGTATAAATAAACTGAAAGAAGAGGGGAAAAAATTCCATGATCATCTCATTACATAGTGAAGAAGAAGCTGGTGACAAAATCCAACACCCCTCGATGATAAATGTCCTGGAGAGATTTGGGACGCAAGAGACATACAAATAAGGGGAGAGAAACTCAAAGCAATTGCACTAAAATCAAGAACAGGACAAAGTTGTCCAGTGTCTCTATACGTATTCAATATAGTACATTAAGTTTTCTCTAGAGCAATAAGACAACTGAAGTTGATCAAAGGGATGCAAATTGGAATGGCAGAAGTCACAGTATCATTACAGGAAGATCTGATAGTATACATAAGTGACCCTGAAAATTCCATTGGGGAACTCCGACAGCTGAAAAACTGTTTCAGCAAAGTGGCTGAATACAAAATTAACTTAAAAAATATCAGCCCTCCTATACACAAATGATATGCAGACCTAGGAAGAAATCAGGGAAACAACATTCTTCACAATAGCCACAAATAATATAAAATATCTTAGGGTGACTCTAACCAAGCAAGTGAAAAACCTGTATGAAAACAACATCAAGTCTCAGAAGAAAGAAATCAGAGAAGAGAAGATATCAGAAGGTGGAAATATCTCCCAATCCCATGAATTAGTAGGATTAACATAGTAAAAATAATCAATCTATCCAAAGAAAATTTATAGATTCAATATTCTCTATCAAATTTCCAACACAGGGACTCTGCAATATGGCAGCGATGAGCCCAGACACATTCTGATCATCAGGAAGATCGACTGGACCACGCCAGAGATATACTCCTGCTGAATGGCAGTTTGAGAGGCACAAGCCTATCTGGGATTGCCCAGCAATACAGGGACTATAAAGAACTCTGTACAGGACATGGAGACACTGGAAGAACAGGGACACCACACACTGGAGACAGAGCACTTCCTGTAATTAAACATTTTAAAGAAAAATAGGTGGGCTTCATTCTTTCTGAAAACTTTTTTGACAGTTTAATTAAAAAGGAAAGAAAAAACAAGATAGCCACCTCAACAAATGGGGTTGGTAAAACTGGACAGCTGCATATAGAAGAATCCAAACAGGTCCATACATAACTCTGAGGATCAAATACCTCAATATAAACCAGATGCACTGAAACTGATACAAAAAAATGAAGGACACTTGAACTCATTGGCACAAGAAATTCTTTCTGAATAAAACACCATTAGCACAGACACTATAAACGATTAATCATTGCGACCTCATGAAAAGCTTCTTTAAAGCAAAGAACATTGACATTAGGACAAAGTGTCAGCCCACAGAAAGGGAAAGGATATTTTTTTACAATCTCCACATCTGAAAGAGGGCTAATATCCAAAATATATAAATAACTCAAGAAGCTAGACAACAACAAAAGAAGCAATCCAATTAAGAAATGGGGTACACCACAGTTTTTTAATCCATTCTTCAGTTGAGGGACATCTTGGGTTGTTTCCAGTTTCTAGCTATTACAAATAAGGCTGCTATGAACATAGATGAGGAGACTTCCCTATGTCTCCTTGAGGTGTCCTTTGGGTGTATACCAAGAAGCGGTATGGCTGGGTCCTGAGGCAAAGTTATTGCAAGGTTTCTAAGATATCTCCAGACAGACCTCCATAGTGGTTGCACAAGCCTGCACTCCCACCAGCAATGGAGTAGGGTTCCCCTTTCTCCACACCCTCGCCAGCATGTGCTGTCATTTGAGTTCTTTATCTTAGCCATTCTGACAGGTGTGAGATGGAATATCAGGGTCGTCTTGAGTTGCATTTCTCTGATGATTAAAGATGTTGAGCATTTCTTCAGGTGACTCCTGGCCATTAGGGATTCCTCCTCTGTGAATTCTCTATTTAGCTCCGTCTCCCATTTTTTGATTGGATTATTTGGTTTCTTGGCATTTAGTTTATTGAGTTCTTTGTAGATTTTAGATAATAGCCCTCTATCAAATGTGGGGTTGGTGAAGATTTTCTCCCAGTCTGTTGGTTGCTGTTTTGCCTAGCTCTGCTAAGACAGGGTAGGTTAGTCCTTCATAATCCCTGCTCTACAATAAATGTCTGTTAGAGAAACAGGACCAAAATGCTGAAGACTGATGCTGGAATGTATGGAGAGAAAATGGGAACTGTCCAGGTAGTCATTGGTTTGTCATTTCTTAGTATTGGAAGCTGCAGTCCCTGCACTTCCTATATAATCAGACATATTTATTCTTCTCAGCTCTCTGAGGTGGTTGAAGAATAGACAGCTTGAGTCTCATAGCTAAATTTTGAGTTGTTTAGGAATAAGGAGGACATTCTAGATCTATGAAGATGGTTATAATAGTGATGCAAGTTAGTATGAAAGCTAAGTCAGTTATAGAACTTTAAACTCATGGAGATGGTTAGAAGATAGAAGGTTAAAGTCAGGGGCCAAATATGTATGAACTGGACATTGGGAAGGTATACTGGGCCATTTAACTCTCATAAATGTGGCATATTTAATTCTGCTGTTTTGTATAGAATTTACTGTTATAAGAGAAAGAACCATTTGTTGGATTGAAAAGGGAAGCTGTTGGTGGAGAAGAGGGGGGAAGGGTGGGACAGGAAGGGGGAATAGGGAAGGGTTTGTGACTGAGATGTAACTTGAAGAAAAAAAATAAAGTACTTATATAAAAAAAAGAAAGAAATGGGGTACAGATCTAAATAAAGAATTCTCAACAGAGGAATCTTGAATGGCTGACAAACAAGGCAAAATAACTCTTCCTCCTCTTAAGATTTTATGTCAAGTATTTTATCACAGCAATGAGAAAAGTAATAGTGATCATCCTGTCTCTTACCTTTGCCTCTGCCCAGCCAAGCATTGGAGTTACAGACCTGCACCTCTACATCCAATTTTGACTTGAGGGCTAGGAATCGAAATTCAGGACTTTCTGACTGCAAGAACAAGTGCTACTAACCTACTGTCCCACCTCCCTAACACCTCTATGACATTTTTAAGTAGAGTTGCTTTTAAAACTGATTGTCTGTTGATTTAATTGTTAGATTACTTTATGAGGAAAAAAATTACCTTGTGATGATGTGTCTACACACTGATTTCTCTTTGTGTTAGAGAACTGTATCCTAAGTGTGGTTCTTTTTTCAATGAATATTTCCCCTGCTTTTGGTGATATAAGAATGATCATTTCCATCTTTCTCTCTCTAGCCCATACATTCTGTGGGTCTCCATCCAGCTAGGATGGAATCTCTGGACATCACAGAGATGGTCTTGAGCAGTTTGGATAAATCTTGTACAGTTCTTTTTACTGGGTCACAGATCATTTAATCATGAAGTCACCATTAAAAGGTAAAATATGGATTTTAAAAAAGGGAAATAGAATAAGAAATACAAGAATACATGGTATATAGTTAAAAGAAAGAAGATTGGTGGTATTTCAAGAAATATATAAGTGTGTACACACACTTTTATATGTGCTTATACTTGCATATATGCATTCATATGTATACATGCATGCAGTTATGTGCCTGCTGGATCTTCATTCATTGAATGAAGTTTTCCTAGGACTCATAATTTAAAACCTCAGCCTATAGCAGTTTTCCTTAGAGTGTGGTCTAAGGTGTTTTTTTAAAACACATAGCTGAGCTCCATCTCAGACCTTTTGAGAGCAGCAGTTAAAAGGATCCCAACTTAATCTGTAAAACTAATCCTTGTTACAGTGCTACTGAGGAAGTGGCATGCTGAAGAATAATTCAGAATCCCTGCAGGATGCTACACATTTTTTTTCTTCTGAGACAGGGTCTCATTACATTGTCCAGGGTAGCATTGAGCTTGTAATCTTTCTGCTTCACTTGCCTGAGTTCTATGTGTCTGCAATTTGCAGGGAGGATTGAAGTCACAGGTTTTCAATGGTCTCTATAAACAGGCACTGGGAGTTATAGTCAACTAAAAAAGAAAAGGTAGAATTTATACTTATCTCATTTCTCATTTCATCGATGCCATCAGTTCCTAAACTTTAGTGTCCATCCAAATAACCTTGGGAACTTATTAAAATGTGGATTGCCAAATTCCATCCCTGGAGTCTCTGATTCTGTGGATCTAGGATGAGGGTCCTAGAATTTACATATGTAAAAATTTTCACATAAGGCTGATTCTGCTAGCCTTTGAACACTTTGAAAACTAAGCACACAAAGTAGCATTTATTCCAGGCATGTAGGCTAGTTTAAAAGAATTAGCAATGTCTTGTATTTCCCAACACTAGAGATGGAATCCAGGAGTCATGTACTCTTGGCAACCACTCTGTCACTTTTAATGTAATGACTGATAAGATGAGGTGTTTCATTTTGCTGTGGTTTTTTTATAGCTTAACTTTGTTTCCCCATTGATACTTTCCTTTGTGTTAAATGAGTTATTTTGTACAGTTTTCATTCATTTGCCATTTCTCTTTTTTTAAATGTTTATTTATTACTTCAAGTTACATATCCATCATGGTCCCCTCTCTCCATCCCTCCTGGCCCCACCCTCCCACCCTCTCCTCATTCTCCCAGCACTCATAATTCTTTTTCTTGAATAATTAGGCCACAATTATGAAAATTTATAAAGTATAACATACATTCCCAATGTCTAGTCCATACGTATTTAGCAACTAATATTAATATTCTCTTATCTATCTATCTCTATGAGTTTAAAGTTCTATAGCTAACCCATTTTCCATCCTAACTTGCATTACCAACTTTAAAACATCTTTTTAGACATAACACATCCTTTTAATTCCTAAACAACTTAAAATTTAATTGTGAGATTATATCTAGTCTTCAACCACATCAGAGACCTGAGAAGGATAAATATGTCTGATTATACAGTAAGTGCAGAGCCAGCAACGTCCAAAACTAAGAAACAACAGACAACTGGCTGCCTGGACAGTCCCCAATTTATTTCCATACATTAGAGCATCTATCTTCAGACTCTTGGGCCAGTATCCTTTACAGACATTAATTGTAAAGCAGGAATTTTGAAGGACTTGCCTACCCTGTCTTGACAGAGTTGGGCTATCCACTTACCTGCTTCCAAGTTTTGTCCTTTTTGGACATCATTCTGTCTACAGTTGAAGCGAGGGATTTTTCTTGCCCAGTGACAGGCTTGCCACTAATGTAACCATCTCCAAATGGAGATTCTTCAATGCTCACCATCTAATTGGAGTAGAATATGGTGTGCTGTCAGGAGCTGACATGTCTCAATATCAAAAAGTCTTAAGTTAAGAAACATTTGAATGTCAAATTCTACAGATCTCTTGAGGTTTTTGAAGACCATCTATCTATCTCCATATATTTGGACCATTTGCCATTTCTTTTCCTTTTAGTCTTTTAGTAACTTTTAGTGGCTTATTTAAGTTTTAGTTTGTCAATAACCCCAAATCATAATAACCTAGTTCAGATCAGTATTAACATCAATAGGACATAAAAGCTTGGATCACATATATTACCATTTCCCCCTCTTTATGTTGTCACAAGTTACAACTTTCTATATTGTATCCCGAACAAGTTAGATTTACAAGTGTTGCATCATGAGTTGTCTGTCTTTTTAATCACATAGCAGAAAAACAATAATGATTAAAAGGGAGTTCATACTGTTTTTATATTTACCCACTGTACTTTATTTCTTTTGTGTGTGTGTGTTTTATTGAAAAATTTTTATTATGTGAATTACATATCATGCACCCTGTTCCCTCTCATCTCCCACCTCCCCTCAGAACCACCCTCCACCCTTGCAATCTGTCCCAGCATAAAAAATAAAATCTCATTGTAGAAGCTGCAGTGTGTCTCAGTGTGTCCCACAATATTCCCTTTTGTCCACACATTTTGCTTGCAAATGTTCGCTAAAATGACTCCTTGGTCTGATAAAAGGTCTCTGCTTTCTGCTACTTTGTCAATACTGGAACCTCACTGGAACTTCTTTCAGATATGCTGTAACTGTCTTCTTCATGGAGATCCTGAAGTTTGGGTTGTGGAACTGGCTTCTTTTTGCACTCCAGCAGTTCATCCATGGGGTAGATGTTGTGGTGGGCCAACTCAAAGCCCTGATTCTAGACCTGAAATTCCCACTTTCACAGCAAGTTCTACTATGTAAAGGAGCAGAGCCTGCCCTCCTGAGTGCTTCAGCATGTGAGGGACAGGGACATCTCTCCTGTTCTTGTGACCCCATCTGGGCAAGATCTCCTGTTGGTCAATGGTGCCAACGCCACCACATAGCAGACAGAAGGCAGTGCTGATTCTCCCACACTCACTCCCTCAGGGCTGGCTCACCCACAACCCCCATATCCAAGACCAGCTGTAGTGTGCTACCCAGACAATGTGCAGGGCCTGCTCTCCAGAGTGCTGCAGCATATGAGGGACAAAGACAGCTCTTCTGCTCTTGTGACCCCATCTGGGCGAGCTCTCACCCCAGGGCTGGGTCTCCACAACCCCCACATCCAGGACCAGGCAGAGTTCTTCTAGTTTCTGGCTTGTTTCCTGTCCTGGGAGCCCATCTGGTGCTTGCTGGATACTGGTCTGGTAGTCATCACAGGCTACCCCATGGAGCCAATGTTGTGTTGGTATCCAGCTTGCTTTTTTTCCAGAAATGTTAGGCTACTATTCATTCAATGTTCATAGGTCAGAACACTGAATGTAGATATGGTCTCTCTCCTCTCTGCCACCTACTGATGCACGTGTGACATAGCAGCCACATCAGCAATGTCTCTAGCAACAGGGTTTTTTATTTCTTTAACCAAATTCTAAATGTTTTTTTTTAATCTTGAAGACTCCCTTTGACATTTACTTAGTGTGGATCACCTTGTTGTAAACAGTTTATGTTAATCTGGGGATGTTCACAATCATGGATGCAAAGAATCAAAAATACATAATACATTTTACATAGACACAGAAATAAAGAAGAATAAAATCTCTGCCTAGATTCTAAGCCCTAGAAGAATGTGGATTTGGTGTAATATCAAAATTATAGTATGTATACTAGGTAATGGTGGTTCACACCTTTAATCTCAGAACTCAGGGGACAGAGGCAGATGGATCTCTGTGAGTTTGAGGTCAGTCTGGTATATAAAAAAGTGAGTTCCAGGATAGCCAGGGCTATTACACAAAGAAACTCTGTATCAAAAAAAATTATAGTACTTAAGCCATTCCAAAAAAGTGAGAAAGACACAGCAATGAGCCAAATGCTATTTTATCTTACTTTTATGATCCTCTACGTTTAGAATAAAGTGCTAGCTTGTCTTAACTTGGACATTGTTTATCATTATTTTAAAAGTTAATATGAGGCTGCAGAAGAAAGCTCAGCAGTTAAGTGTGAGTACTGTTCTTGCAGAGAACCTAAGTTTAGTTCTTAGCATCCACACCCAGCAGCTCACAACTGTCTATAACTCCAGACTGGGGGTTCCTATCCCCTTAGCCTCCATGGACACCTACATCCATGTGCACTTACTCCTCCCATCACATGCATATTAAAATAATTTTAAAATAAATATTTTTAAAGAATTCATCTGAATATGATATTTTTATTCTTGATCTCAGTTTAAGGCTACTTTTAAATCTTCTACATTCTTCCCAAAGGAAATGAGGAAAACTTTTATGAAAAACTTACCTGACATGTATTGATGAAAAAAATCAAATTGAGATCCTATAATCTCAACTACTTAGGGGCTGAGGTAGGAAGACCAGAAGTTCTAGGCCAACATGGGCTTGTCTCAGAAAAGAAACTGGAACCAGCTGATATTTGAGTTATTTTTTAATTATATTAATTTCTCAGAGTGTTTATATGATAAATAATAAGGTATAGACCTAAAGTGGGATATGGACTTGATTTCAAATCTTTTATGATATTTTGTCTGAATATACTTGTGTGTCTGTGTGTGTCTGAGAGAGAAAGAGAGAGACAGAGAGACAGAGATAGAGAAAGAGCTTTAAAGAAACTCCTTACCATGGTTGATATTAGAACATGTTTTATATTTCCAATTAACAATGAAGGAAATTTTGGCCTAAAATTTATCAGATTAATGACATGTGGGTAGAATTTTGTCAAAACTCAGAGAGCAATATGCCTTCTTACATGGAAAACTTGGACACATGTCATATCATAGCTGGAAACTGTGAGACAAAATGTGCAGGATGCACCACATTTGTACCCTCTATATTTATATTTTCATCATATGTACAAGATGATTCTCTCTGTGTAAAATGGTGATACGAATTCTATCATTGGTGTCTAGATTGCAGTTGAAACTAGTTCTGTAGACAATCCTTGGCTCCTTCATTTTCAGATTTCAGGGCCTAAGTTACCCTCATCTGTTAGTTTTGGAGTCTATAATTTTATTGTAGCTTATTTTGCAAGGTGATTTGCTTCCTAGAAGAAACAGAGGAAGTGTTCTGATTATGAGTATTAAAAACTATAATAAACTAGGCATAGTGGGACACATGTTTAATCCCAGCACCTGAGAAGCAGTGGCAAGCAGATATCTGTGAGTTTAAGGCCAACATTGTCTACAAAGTGAGTTTGAGGACAGCCAGGGCTATTACACAGAGAAAGCCTGTCTCAAAAAATGAACATAAACAAACAAAGAAAACAAACCCAAAAACTTCCAACTAGCTAAGTACAGTGGCATATGCCTGTAATGCTGGCACTCAGGAGGTTGAGGCATGGGAACTGTAAAGTCTAGGCTAGTCTTGATTGCATAGTGAGACCCTATGAGAAAATAAAAAAACAAAACCTGTCTATAAATAAACAAGATTCCTCCATACACAAAGCAAGAGATTGTACAGTGACTCAGCCTTTGCAACTTTGGTCCTCCAGACACTTTAAGTATGAAGTAGACAACATTGTCATGGTTATGTATAAAGGAGATTCTCGCAAAGCAAGGCCATCACACAAGCTATGAGCATACTGTGGGGGTAGTGCCTGAGGCAATTCGGAGTTTGTATGTTGAGAGGATGTGGAAACAAGACAACATGCCAGGTCATGGTGTGGTGTTGACGCTAATTCGATGGATAAGTTCTGATATGTTTTTATTCCTTAATAGTTCCAGGCATTGTGTATTTATATTAAGCTCAACTCTGTGTACACAGAGACTTGGAATTATTTAATTATTCAACTAGCAAATAGTAATTGAGAGTCCACCATGTGATAGAAATGGTTCACGTTAAAACTCTTGGCTGTAGAGGTGAGGTTTGGGGGCTCTGATAAAGCACTTACATCCCAGTTAAAATTATGTTTTGGAGTCTTCTTCACATCACAAGAAGTGGGCTTATTCAGGTGAATTATTCAGTGGAAGTAGGGTTCAGGAAAGGAGACAGAACCATCCTATGCTTCCATGCTATATCACCAATACCAGGTATTGACACACAATGTAGGGATCTATGTTGTGGGGACCAGAGAAATGGAGGCTTATGAAAAAAGCCTCGTTGCTGAGAAAATGAAAGTAACTTGTGGGAGATATCAAAGATGGTGCCAGCTGGAAGATGCTGGGGTAGAGTTAAAGCCCGATCGTGGGTATAGCTGATTGGGTGAGCAAGACTTTTATGCTCATGACCAGTGCATGATCACCATGTTACCAGCTTTTGCTATGTGGTGTGATAGGATGACCTTTAATGTGATTGGACCACATAGCCTCATGTGGAAACACCCATTTGGTTCTGTAAAAAGCCAGGGAGGAAATATTAAAAACGGGAAATGCTTAGACATCACCCCTGTCACATCTGTTTGTCTTCAGAGTGAAGACTGGAGGTTCAGGTGGGCAGCGAACTCACCTTTCCCTGGAAATTCCCTTATGTGGTGATCCCCGTGTTGTGGGATTTCTACACTATGTAGTTAAAGAGAGAAAGCCCTTCTGATGAAGACAAAATATTGAACAAAAGGATAGCAAGATTCAAGGGAAAACAGAGATAAGCCAAGACTTCTTCAGATAGAATAACTCAAAAGCCTTGATCATCTGTTAAGTAAATGGGTTATTTCCTATATAATATCTTAAATGAAAATAAAATGCAAGCATAAGATTAGCACTTTTTATCAGTAGAATTGACTAAAAATGTAATCGATGCTTTAATCTAGTGCTTTTTCTATAAAAATATTTTGAAAATATTATAAGTGCTCTAACAATTTTATTCTTCTCCTCCTACACCATCAAAGGAAGTAGCAATACCAAGAGCAAGAAAACAAATTGAGGTTACCATAATTTGACTATGTTTTCTTGAGATTAGAACAACATTTGAAGACTTTTCCTTTTCCTTTCTCTGATTTTTCCTTTTTCCTTTTCTATGTATCCATTCACTCCTAGCAAGTAGGCACTTGCTAGGCACCATTTCCTGTTTGAGGGTTATACAGTGTACAAAACATGAAAATTCCTATCATCATGTGGTTTACATTGTTAGTGAAGGTACACAAATAGTTTATCAGATGATATATACCAGAGATAAAGTAAGTAGGGATGAGATTAGGAAATGTGTATGTAGACTGATCAGTGAAGTAGGGGGAGAGAGACTGTCACTTTAAAGAAGTAGTCTTATTGGGAAGGCAACAAAAAAGCTTTTTCCAAACTTGAAGGAGTTTAGACTTCTGGGAGAAGACTCTTCCAGACAGAGGCAACAGTCAATGCAGAAAGCTGGAAGAAAAATCATGCCTGACATGTTCAAGGAATGGCACACTGGCAGTGTAGTATGGATAGGAGAGAGAGGGAGAGAGGGAGAGAATGAAATAGTGAGAGAGTGAGAGAGAGATAGGTGGAGAAGGAGGACAATGAGAAGAAATAAAGGAAGAGTAAGAAGAAGACATGAGAGATAGAGGGGGGCATGTTTGTGTGCAAAAAGTGACACAGATCATTAAAACTTGAGTGCCTTTCCACTGAATAAGAATGAAAAGCCATTGTTTATTTTGCTTGTGAAGTGGTTCTGTTTGCTAATGTAATCTACAGAAAAGAGTTACAGGTTGTATATTCTAATAATATAAACAGAAACATAGCAGTAGTGCTGTAGGAAACTTGAAGCTTTGAGTTCAGTGCATTAATACTATTTGTGACCTGAGTTACCATTTCCAGAGTATGTATACAGCGATTTCAGTTGTTTCTAGTTGTTTATTTAATGTTTGAATGTGTGGGGGTCTGCAGTTTTCTAATCTGCCATGTTGTTAGAACTCACCTTGACCTTTAATACCATGCACACAAGAATCAGATTATTTTATTGTGAACTTTTTATTTTAAAAGTTCATAGATTCACAAAAATTTATGAAAGAGTTTAGAGTGGGGCTTCAGAAGTGGCTCAGTGGTTCAGAGCGCTCTCTGCTCTGCCAGAGGACCTGAGTACCCATGTTGGGTGGCTCACATGTACCTGTAACTCTGGCTCCAGGAAATCAGATGACCCTTGCTTCTGGACTCCGAGGGCATCCACACACATATGTGCAATCCACAGAGACACACACATCTAAAAAATAATAATTAATAATAAAAGAGTACAAAGTGCTGTATACTTTTGTTTAGCTTCTCTCACTGGTAACATCTTACAGACTCATAGTGCAATATCAACCCCATAAATACTGACATAATACTGTTAACAAGACTCCAGATTCAAATGATTTGACTCTATTTTTACTTGTTCTTCTGTGTATGTTTGTAAGTATGTGAGTTTTGT
>CAJQZJ010013684.1:978-13439 GCA_907164525.1 Lophiomys imhausi | reverse complement strand
AAGAGACAAGCAACATTTGCTTATCTAAATACAAGAGATGGATAGGGCATCTTCAAAAACCCCAAGAGATCTGCAGAATATGGCATTCAAAGATGTTATCTTAAATTAAGATTTTCTTTTTTTTTTTTTGATATCGAGACATATCAGCGCCTGACAGCACCCCCTATTCTACTCCAAGTAGAAGATAAGCATCGAAGAACCTCCACTGTAAGATGGTTGAATTAGTGGCAAGCCTATCTCTTGGCATGAAAAAACCCCTTGCACCAACTGCAGACAGACTGCTGTCCAAAAAGGACAAAACTTGGTAGCAGGGAAGTCGACAGCCTAACTCTGCCAAGACAGGGTAGGTAAATCCTTCATAATCCCGGCTCTACAACAAATGTCTGTCAGAGAAACAGGACCCAAAAGCTGAAGACTGATGCAGGAATGTATGGAGAGAAAATGGGAACTGTCCAGGCAGTCATTGGTATGTCCTTTCTTAGTTTTGGAAGCTGCAGGCCCTGCACTTCCTATATAAGCAGATATATTTATCCCTCTCAGGTCTCTGAGGTGGTTGAAGAATAGACAGCTAGAGTCTCATAGTTAAATTTTGAGTTGTTTAGGAATCAAGTGGGTGTTATAGATCTAAGAAGATACTGTTAAAAGTGTGTTGCAAGTTAGTATGAATATTGAGTCAGATATAGACCTTTAAACTCATGGAGATGGTT
The DNA here is from genome assembly GCA_907164525.1 of Lophiomys imhausi. Taxonomy (NCBI): domain Eukaryota; kingdom Metazoa; phylum Chordata; class Mammalia; order Rodentia; family Muridae; genus Lophiomys; species Lophiomys imhausi. The sequence goes on along the minus strand of CAJQZJ010013684.1, from coordinate 12,732 downwards.
AGATAGTAGAATGTTAAAGTCAGGGGCCAAATGTGTATAAACTGGACATTGGGAAGGTATACTGGGCCATTTAACTCTCACAAATGTGGCATATTTATATCTGTTGTTTTGTATAATACTTACTGCTATAAGAGAAGGAACCATATGTTGGACTGAAAGGGGAAACTTCTGGGGGGAAGAGGGTGGAAGGGCGGGATAGGAAGGGGGAATAGGGAGGGGTTTGTGACTGAGATGTAACTTGAAGAAAAAAAATAAAGCATTTAAAATTTATAAAAAAGAAATCACTATAGATAGTTCTTAAAATGCTAAAAGAAAGATTTCCTTTTTTTGTCTTTATTTTTTATTTCTTCAAGTTACATCTCAATCGCAGTCCCCTCCCTATTCCCCCCTCCAGTTCCATCCTCCCACCCTCAACCCCCCATCCTCTTCCCTTTTTTTTTTTAAGTTTAACGTATATCTTATTTCCCCCTACAGTTTCCCCTTTCAGTCCAACAAATGGATCTTTCTCTTATAATAATAAATACAATAAAAAACAACAGAGGTAATTAGGCCATAGTTATTAGGGATATATGGCTTAGCGTACATTCCCACTGTGCAGTCCATATGTATTCGGCACCTGACTTTAACATTCTACTATCTAACCATCTCCATGAGTTTAAAGTTCTATATCTAACTCAACATTCATACTAACTTGCAACACAATTTTAAAAGCATATTCTTAGGTCTATAACACTCTCTAGACTCCTAGGCAACTCAAAATTTAATTATGAGACTCTAGCTATCTGTTCTTCAACAACCTCAGAGACCTGAGAGGGATAAATATATCTGATTTTATAGGAAGTACAGGGCCTGCAGCTTCCCAAACTAAGAAATGACATACCAGTGGCTGCCTGGACAGTTCTCATTTTCTCTCCATACAGTACATCGATCTTCAGTCGTTTGGCCCCGTTTCTCTGACAGACATTGATGTTTTTTTTTGTTTTTTTTTTTTGTTTTTGTTTTTTTTTTTTTTTGGTTTTTGGAAACACGGTTTCTCTGTATTGCCCTGGCTATCTTAGAAGTCATTCTGTAGACCAGGCTGACCTTGAACTCACAGAGATCCACCTGCCTCTGCCTTCCAAGTGCTGGGTATTAAAGGTGTGTGCCATAACACCCAGCAATTACAGACAGCTGTGAACTGCCATGTGGGTCCTTTGGAAGAGCTGACAATGCTCTTAACTGTTGAGCCATCTCTCCAGCCCAGTGTGTGTGATTTTTAAGAATATTTTTATTTAGGGAATAGGTTTTATTTTTCTGTAATATGTCAAGAAAAGCATAAACAACATGTTTGAAGCAGGCTATAAGTTTATAACACATTAACCAGAAAAAAAGAACAGGAAAAGGATTATTTTCTAACTATTGATTAATCAAGATGAGTAACTGAGTAAATATATAAACATTTATATTGGAAATAAAAACTATTAAATAGAGGTATTTTATTTTGCAGTCCAAAAACAAACTTGGCTTTGTTCTTCTAGGAAGCTTGGCTTCTTCCCTGAAGGACATCTACTTTTATGTGTTTTGGCAGATCTCCAGGGTCCCCTGGGAGAAAGTAATGTCTCAATTTACATATCAAAGCAAGAGAGAGATCCAACCTCAATAGACCTCTAGCAGAATGTGAAAGTATCATTGAATTCAGAGTTTCAACAATATTCCTTCCAAAAATCAGGTTACCTTCTTTGCCACACAATGTTTAGCATGCTCTAGTATTTTCCTGAAAGACAATAAAGATAGGTCCAGGAATGAGTTAAAGATGTGTGTAAAACTGTCTTGGAATTAATTTACTGGATTAAATAAAGATATAAGGAGGCAGATGTAACTTAAAAGATATGGCCTATTCTTATGGGTTTTAAACATCTACAGAATTACATAGAGAAATGATCAAATCACAGTTCTGTACTTCATTAATAAATAGTGAATGCCCTATAACCAAAAGGTGTTTAATTTAAATTTCACTGTTGAATATTATGTTAAATGACCATGTCATTATTTTCATATTCGCTACACTATACTTTCTATTTTGTAGAATTTACTAGTTTTTCTCTTTGTGGATCCTAAAGAATATGGTTCAATAAAAAGAAATATTGAGCCGGGCGGTGGTGGCACACGCCTTTAATCCCAGCACTTGGGAGGCAGAGGCAGGCGGATCTCTGTGAGTTCGAGGCCAGCCTGGTCTACAAAGTGAGTCCAGGACAGCCAGAGCTGTTATACAAAGAAATCCTGTCTCGAAAAACTAAAAAAAAAAAAAAAAAAAAAAAGAAATATTGAGCTAGAATACAATTCAAAAGCTAGATACTATAGATTACCTTCAAAATAGTCTCTCACATGACAAAGAATGCTTCAGGTAAAAAATGAAAATTAAAAATAAAGAATAGAAATATGAATTAAATAATGATCATATTTTTACACATTACAAAAGCGCTTATTAAGGGTTTATGTTTTTAAAAATGCATTATGTGCAAACTTCTGAAAATGTTCATATATTTCCTAGCAGAACAGCACCATATCATCCTCAAATTATAAGCATTCTCAATGTATATCTTTGTTAATTATATTTAATTAATCAGACACTAATGTATTTGTTAACTTTAAAGCTCATTATTAGCTAGATTTTCTGGTACATTGCTGTATTCCCAGCACCTGGAAATTGTATGCAAGACAATCAGTAATTCATGAATCTGGGACCAGCAAGATCTACATAAAGTCCCTCCCAGAAGAAAGAAGTTTATCATCAACTCAAAAGTTTCATCCTTAATCAGTGACAGTCACAATCATTGTTTAAAAAATGGTGATTTTTTCCATACTTATGAAGCGTTTTACTGTTGTTGTTGTGGTTTTGTTTTGTTTTTAACTTTGTGTTGGAATTCATTTAAGGAAGGCAGAGGAAGAAAGAATTAACAACAGTCACCCCAGTACCAAGTTGAGATTTAACTTTTACTGCCTGTGTTATAAAATTCTTAGTCTGCTCTCTCTCTCTCTCTCTCTCTTTTTCTTTCCTTCATCCAATGACCCTCCCTCTCCCATTTTCTCCTACTTTCCTTCCCTTGTTCTGTTAATACTTGTTATGACTCAATAACTCTGTTAAAATACTTTACATATATTATCTCACTTTCCCTTATACTTCGTTCTAAATAACTTAGCACAGTGTGAAGAATGTGAGCATCCACTCTGGAAAATTAGGTTTTTCATTGTCTCTTTCAATATTATTTTAGCACAATTTAGGTATAAGATGAAACACTAAAATTTTCTTGAAAATTTACCCATATTGATAATACAATATTGTTTGTTATTACTCATCCTAAATTTCTGTGATTTGACATCTAATAGACCAGAGTACAGTTCCCAAGGCTAAGTGTAAATAAACATATCCAAGAAGTACTTGAAGATATTTGTTTTGCATTTGCTTTTCTATAAATCTTTATCTTTTTTGCTTTTTTATTATTATTATGTTTATTTATTACATCATGTTACATCCCCATCATAGTGCCCTCTTTCCCCCACTTCTGTTTCACCCTCCCACCCTCTCCTCCCCCTCCCACCTATCCCACTCCTCCGATGGGGAGTGTCCCTACATATCAGCCCCTCTCAGTTCAACAGTCATATGAGGGCTTAGAGCTTCCTCTTGCACTGAGGGCCTACATGGTAGCACCCCTAGGACAAATTGTCCCATTGATAGGTAACAAAATCTATATTCCTGATCTTTTTGGTGTGTTGGTTGTAGGATAGTTATCCTGTACTATATGACTAAAATCCAATTATAAGTGAGTAGATGCCATGTGCATCTTTCTGAGTCTGGGTTAGCTCACTCAGAATGAGCTTTTCTAGTTCCATCCATTTGGCTACAAATTGCATGATTTACTTGTTTCTGATAGTATTCCATTGTGTAAATGTACCATAATTTTTTTATCCATTCATCAGTTGAGGTACATCTGGGTTCTTTCCAGTTTCTAGCTATTATAAATAAGGCTGCTATAAACATAGATGAGGATATCTCCTCGTGGTTTGGTGTGGAATCATTCGGGTGTGTACCCAGAAGTGGTATGGCTGGGTCTTGAGGTAGAGCTATTCCAATTTTTCTAAGATATCACCAGACTGATTTCCATAGTGGTTGCACAAGCCTGCACTCCCACCAGCAATGGAGGAGGGTTCCCCTTTCTCCACAACCTTGCCAGCATGTCCTGTCATTTGAGTTTTTGATCTTAACCAATCTGACAGGTGAGATGGAATGTCAGAGATGTCTTGAGCTGCATTTCTCTGATGATTAAAGATGTTGAGCATTTCTTCAAATGTCTCACGGCCATTATAGATTTCTCCTTTGTGAATTCTCAGTTTAGTTATGTTTCCCATTTTTTATTGGATTATTTGTTTTCTTGGTGTTTAATTTCTTGAATTTTTTATAAATTTTGGATATTAGCCCTCTGTTGGAAGTGGGGTTGGAAAAGATATTTTCCCAATCTGTAGGTTGCCTTTTTGTTTGAATGACAATGTCCTCCTTACAGAAGCTTTTCAGTTTCATGATGTACCATTTATTGATTGTTGGTCCTAGATCCTGTGCTATTGGTGTTCTGTTCAGGAAGTTGTCACCCTTCTCAATGAGTTCGAGGCATTTCCCCACTTTCTCTTCTTTTAGATTTAGTGTGTCTGGCTTTATGTTAAGATCTTTGATTCACTTGGACTTAAGTTTTGTGTAAGGTGATAAGTATGGGTCTAATTTCATTCTTTTACATGTCGACATCCAGTTAGACTAGCACCATTTGTTGAAGATGCTGTCCTTTTTCCATTGTACAATTTTGACTCCTTTGTCAAAAATTAAGTGACTATAGGTGTGTAGGTTCATTTTTGGGTCTTCAATTCAATTCCACTGATCCACTGGTCTGTTTCTATATCAGTATCATGCTGTTTTCATTACCATTGCTCTATAGTATAGCTTGAAATCTGAGATGGTCATACCTTCGATATTTTTTTATTCTACAGGATTGATTTAGCTATTATGACTGGACATCTGAAATATGCTAAGCATTGTGCTATAGCTTTGTAATATAAATAAGGCACAAAATTCTTCTCAGGGGGTAAGCAAATATCTGATGAACATAAATCTAACAGTGATTTAATAACATACCATCATGGGGGGAAAAGGAAAGAGTTCATTATTCTAGTTGCAAGTAGATAACAATAATTATCCTTTGTTGAACTCCTAATAGGTTTGAGGCATTAGAAAAAATTGATCAATTTCTTCATTTTACAAGTAAGAACTTCAAAACAATATTCATTGGCTACACATCAAGTAAAGCAGATGCAGTATCAAAAGCTCCATGTATATTATTTTACCTACTGTAATGCTTTGTTAAAATAAGTTTGATTTGTGTACAAATTGTATTCAACAGTGACTCCAACTATAGTTTGTAGAAATAATTAATTAAAATGTTTACTAGTATTTAGATTATCGCTAATTGGCTGGCAGCTGCTAATCTTTAACCAGCCATTATAAATTAGTGCACACAGACACCATGTGGATTTTAACAAGCCTTGACCTGAATTGAGCAATCTTGGCCCACCTAAGCTAGCTCTTAATTCTATTACCCAAATATGACCCCATATATACATATGCCCCCTTGGACTGCTATTCTCCATGCTATGCTGATGTTCCTGGCCATGTGGAATGAGGTTCTTTTTTCTAACACATGGTATGTGTCCTCCTTCTTCCTGCTCCTGGCTGGAATGAGCTGATTCTCTGTGTAAAATACAGGGTTCCTGTTCTAATCTCAGGAAGTCCTGCCTTCCTATACTCTTTCTACCCAGCTAATTGGCCATCAGCGACTTTTATTAACCAATCAAGAGAATGCCTCAGAAGGGGCAGTAACCAGATCTCAGCATTGAAATAGCCTATAAGACCTTCCCCAACAATAGGTCTTTCAAAAAAAATCAATAAATGGAAGAGTTTTAGAATGATCTTTAAATTTTTGATTAAACTAAATCAGTAGAAATTACTTTTTTACTTCTTTAGCTCCAATAATTTGCTCAGTTTTAATTATCTTAAGCTTCACTTTCACTCTTAGTCCCTTATTCTGTTGATTCTATTATTATCCTATATGTACATAACTATCATGAAGCCTAATATATAAATGAAACCATAACAATTAATAATAACTAATAATAACATGAGACAAATACAGAATAACATATAATCAATTATATGCACATGAGTTATTTTTCTTTTTCAAACTTCTTTTCTAAACATATTTCTTTTCTCATATATTCTATGTAAATATTTATTTTTATAATAAGGGCTTCTCTACTCCCCAATACACTATTGTAGTTTAATACTCCCATAGTGTTTATTATCTTGAGTTAGTATTTTTATAATTAACAACAAAATTGAATGGACAGAAAGAATGAGGGTGTTTATTCCTCCAAGAAAGTTTAGTGAGATTATTTAACATGGTCTCTGAACAATTGGTTGTAATGTACAGAAGCCAAAGTGAACATTTAGAATACTTTAGAAAGCTGTGTATGAACTATAATAAGTTTTAACATAAAAATTCCCCTTCTCACTCAAACTGAGATCTTAAAGCAGAGCTAAGAATAATATGACAGGGAAATCAGCTCTATTTATCAAGAATTTTGCTAGTATTTCTCACAATCTCATCTAACATTCCCTGAAACTTTGTCAGTTAATTAGCTTCTAACACAAAGAAATGTTTCAAAAGATTCACATTTTACTCTCATGGTTGATTTCCATTAATTACATAGTGGAAAATAATTTCATCACAATTTTCAATAGAATTGAATGCAGCATGAGTTACATTCACATTATAAGTGATCCAAAAGAATCTAGACTACAAGGATTCAGTGCATAGACTGATGGCCTCTTTAGAAAACAGATACCACAAATGGTTTGTTATCTTCTATTATGCAGTCTTAAGAAAGCTTGGACAAGATCACCTCTTTCTAGTCCCAGAATTCAATAGTTTAAGTACAACATGTCATGAAGAAGAGGATTTCATTGTGGTAGTAAAAACTGAGAACAAGCAGGGAATGCCAATTGTGAGGAAATCTTTGATTTATATGAACCCATATAATATTTTCTTAAATTCCCAGTGGGTGAAAAAGACAATGAAACTATAAGCAGAAATTCTTCTTCTAGTTCATCACCACCTTACGGCATATTTTTACATATGTTCCTCTTTAGGTAAATTGGAGTATGCAGGAAAAATATGTATTTCAAGTTTTCCAGTGTCAACACTTCTTGGTAATATCTAAGAACATATGTGAATAAATTGCAAATAGTCTCTAGCAAGTTGTATATTGATTTTTCTGCCAACATTATTGCTGAAAGAAGTTGAAAATTACAAAAATGAGATCCTTTATATTAGCTAAAATGTCTGTAAAGATCAAGGCATTTAAGCAACTTTATCTCTGAGAATAAGAGAATTACTCCATAACATTGTACCACAGATTTACTAAATGCACACCTCACGTCTTGAGATGGGTGATCTTAAACACTGAGAAACATATGAATACAAGCACAAACCCTAAAATGCTTAAAACCACATATGGTGAAACAAGACAAATATCCATTAAAACTACTGATAAATTCATAATTATAAACCAGTACAAGGCATGATGTTATATTTAAAATGAAAGTGGAATTAAGATGGTCCTTACTATGTGAATTTAGAGAAAAGACAATATGAAATGATCAGAGTTTTTTTTTCTTAAGGCCATAACATGATTTGGAATCCTAAATGGTTACAAAAGAAATAAAGAATGAGAATGATTCTGTGGCTAGAGAAAAAATAAATGATAAAAACTTAGAATCTGGCATTAATAGTTGTAGGATTACTGTTTTGGAGAAAGAATTGGGGTTGATCAAAGTTAGACTAGGTAGGACATGGATGCCTGTATAAGGTAAATGCTGGTAGAGAATGACCGGGAATTATCACAGTTTCTGTGTTCTGAAATTATTTTGATGAGACAGTTTTACTATTTCCTATTCCCAAACTGACAATAGGTTAATCAGTTAACATGAATTATGCTTAATAAATAAACACACATTTAGTGATAACTGTCGCGCCCGCCTCGCCGATAAGGAAAGCGCCACACAATCAGGATTCTTCTGACAGCATTTATTGAACAGCTCTTTTAGATAGCATGGTGGAGAGGGACCCCGAGCTCCGGCAAGCGGCCGCTTATATAGCACATAGGGAGACTTGTCGAACCCTCATTGGCTTATACGGAATCACCTAATTAGCATGAGATCGCAGTGCCAAGAAACGCGCCTTGCGCATGCGCACACCGGCACAGCACCTCCGTGAAGAACCAGGAAGCAGGAAGTCGGCGCCATCTTGTAATGGCGATTGCGGCTCCCGACAGATAACCTTGTGTAATACGACACAAAGTAAAGTAGCTAGTTCTATTTTTTTTTAACAAGGATCACCACATTTTTTTTTTTCACAGAAGATAAAGCAGGGTAAGGAAACACACACACTTGAAATACTTTAATTTCCTTTTACAGGAGTATCTGGGTGGATAGTGTAAGCTATCCAAAAATATTAATTTTAAAATGAACATCACATATGCAAGTCTATCTAAAGACATAATGTATATATACATATATATATAATTACAATACTATATATTATAAGTGTGCATAAGAGTGAATTAATGAAGTTAGTTCTTTATGTTCCCAATGGTTTTCAGGTGATTTGATCAGAGAGGGCTTTATTTATTTGTTTGTTTGCTTTTTGGTCACAGATTTTATATTAGGCCAAAATTTTATATATTTAGGTGGTAAGTAGTTGATAAAGTAAATGTTGTACTTGTTAGTACTTTGGCCTGCAGGGGGTATGAGTAGGTACCCTGAGACTCAAGAGCTCAGGAACCACATAGCTCTGAGGGGTGTGTGTATCTATTCCCAGTGACAGTGTTACAGCTCCAAGGAAGGTATCCTGAGAGCCCAGGAAATACACTGCTCTTTTAGGTGGGACAATGTCCCAGTGGAAGAATATACTGAGACTCAGAAGCTCAGAAACCACACAGCTCTGAGAGGAGGCTTCCTCAACAGAGATGTTGCAGCTCACAGGAAGGAGTTGCCTCATCCCCAGCTGAGCTGCAGTGGGGGTGGCTGGACCCCAGCTGGTGACTCTCCTTTACTTCTTGGCTTCTTTGCTTCTTCCCCAGGATGAATGATGGAGTCTCAGAAAGCAGCAAATCCCAAGCAGCAAATCTCATAAATGAGATTTTATTGGAGGATGGTCAACAAATCCAGGGTGTGACTGCCTTCTGTTCCCAGGAGAGGACAGCAAGGAATGGAGAAAGCTCAGGCCTTATACAGGATTTGGGGGGGGCATGACTGTCTAGGGCAGGACTTTCCAAAATGAGGGTTGTTGGGCCTTCAATTCCTGAGCTTAGGGAAGCTAAGGGACTGGTGAAGCTTTATTAACCTAAAATTAGCATAAATCTGGGAGGGGTACTAACTGACGAGCTGGAGACTATTAGAGGCTACAATTGCCATTCTAACAGGTGTGGAAGAAGGGCCTATTATCTTTTTTTTTCCTTTATTTTTTTATTTCTTCAAGTTACATCTCAATCGCAGTCCCCTCCCTATTCCCCCTCCAGTCCCACCCTCCCACCCTCAACCCCCCATCCTCTTCCCTTTTTTTTTTTCTTTTAAGTTTAAGGTATAACTTATTTCCCCCTACAGTTTCTCCTTTCAGTCCAACAAATGGCTCTTTCTCTTATAATAACAAATACAATACAGTACAACAGAGGTAAATAGGCCACAGTTATGAGGGTTATATGGCTTAACGTACATTCCCAATGACCAGTCCATATGTATTTGGTACCTGACTTTAACATTCTACTATCTAAACATCTCCATGAGTTTAAAGGTCTATATCTGACTCAACATTCATACTAACTTGCAACACAATTTTAAAAGTATCTTCTTAGATCTATATCACTCTCTTGACTCCTAAACAACTCAAAATTTAATTATGAGACTCTAGCTATCTGTTCTTCAACCACCTCAGAGACGTGAGAGGGATAAATATATCTGATTTTATAGGAAGTACAGGGCCTGCAGCTTCCCAAACTAAGAAATGACATACCCGTGGCTACCTGGACAGTTCCCATTTTCGCTCCATACATTACAGCATTGATCTTCAGTCATTTGGCCCCATTTCTCTGACAGACATTGATTGTAGAGCAGGGGTTATGAAGAACTTACCTACCCTGTCTTGGCAGAGCTAGGCTGTCGACTTACCTGCTTCCAGTTTTTGTCCTTTTTGGACAGCATTCTGTCTACAGTTGGAGAAAGGGGCTTTTCCTACCAAGAGATAGGCTTGCGACTAATTCAATCATCTCCCACTGGAGATCCTTCGATGCTCATCTTCTACTTGGAGGAGAATAGGGGGTGCTGTCAGGAGTTGATACGTCTTGATATAAAAAAAATCTAAAGTTACGAAAACATCTTTGAATGCCATATTCTGCCGATCTCTTGAGGTTTTTGAAGAGGCCCTATCTATCTCTTATATTAGGATAAGCAGATGTTGCTTGTCTCTTAGCAGGTTTATTTCTGATTAGCTTAGCAAGGAACTATAATAGGCTGTCATAGTACCTAACAGAATGACCGGCTTGCATAACCATTAGTTTGCATTTCTTAATTATCTTAAACAGTTTATGGCAATTAGTAGTAAAAGGCCGAAACATCACATTTCATTTTTTTTCTTTACCTCCTAACCCTGCCATCCCATTTTTCTGGGGTGGGGTGTCCTTATATAACAGTCCCTCATCTCAGTTGAGAGGTCGTATGAGGGCCAAGAGCCTCTTCATTCATTGGGGATCTACAAAGCAGTACCATCAGTGAAAAGTGTCTCGTTGCCCGGGAGAGAGAACTACTAAACAAACAAACCAATAAGCATACAATAGATAAAAAAGACTAAAAAATAGAAAAAATATAACTAATATATAAAAAATAAATAAAAAATAAAAATTAAAAATAAGAAGTCTATGTCCAAGTTCCCTTTGGTGTGTTAGTTGTAGTATCGATACCTTCTACTATATAGCTAAAATCCTACTATAAGTGAATAGATGCCATATGTGTCCTTCTGAGTCTAGTTCACTCAGGATGAGCTTTTCTAGTTCCATCCATTTGGCTGCAAATTGCATAATTTCATTGTTCCTGATAGCTGAATAACATTCCATTGTGTAGATGTACCACAGTTTTTTAACCCATTTTTCGGTTGAGGGACATCTGGGTTGTTTCCAGTTTCTAGCTATTACAAATAAGGCTGCTATAAACATACATGAGGAAACTTCTTTATTCTTCCGTGAAGAGCCATTTGGGTGTATACCCAGAAGTGGTATGGCTGGGTCCTGAGGCAGAGCTATTCCAAGTTTTTTAAGATATGGCCAGACTGACATCCATACTGGTTTCACAAGCCTGCATTCCCACCAGCAATGGAGTAGGGTACCCCTTTCTCCACACCCTCACCAGCATGTGCTGTCATTTGAGTTTTTGATCTTAGCCATTCTGACAGGTGTGAGATGGAATCTCAGAGTCGTCTTGAGTTGCATTTCTCTGATGATTAAGGATGTTGAGCATTTCTTCAAGTGTCTTTCAGCCATTAGGGATTCCTCCTTTGTGAATTCTCTATTTAGCTCTGTCCCCCATTTTTTGATTGGATTATTTGGTTTCTTGGCATTTAATTTCTT
>CAJQZJ010013556.1:0-14603 GCA_907164525.1 Lophiomys imhausi | reverse complement strand
CTGAGATGTAACTTGAAGAAAAAAAAATAAAGTATTTAAAAAAAAAATTCTACTTGCCCAAGGATAGATAACTTCCTGGAATGCTGGAGGCTATTGTTTATTGGAGATATCAAGCCACATAATTTCACTTCCCTAAACAAATTTATTTGACCCAACTACATCAGATGTGCTTGATCACATGTAGACAGAAGGTATGTGGGCAGGAAATACCAGGGTATGTTCTTGCCCCTGATTGTACTGGATGGAAAATCATTAGGCTTAGGGGTGTGCCTTTTCAAGTGTCTAAAAAATGTGACTCATGGCTACTTCCTGGGAACCCTGGAGTGGATCTGGCCAGAGTCTATCAATCTCGCCTGTGTTTAGTTAAAGGTTGCTTCAAATTTGACTTAAAATTGTGATAGTGGTCTTATTCTCCTCAGGTAGGATTAACATAAACACACATGGAAGATCACTTGCTGGTGTCAGGGAACTGCAGACCAGATAACAGGCTTGTACTCTTGACAGTTCAGCTTAACAGCAGCTCTACTCTTGTTCAGCTGGAGGAGACTAAAGAGTTTAGTGACAGTACAAGGAAAGTGGGTTCCCTTGGCATGGGTGGGGTCTGGAGGATATGATCATCTTTCCTAGAAACAGTGAAGATGCTCTGAGGGAATGAAGAATTGGAATCACAGTCAGGAGAATGGGATGTGCAAAGACAGGAAAATTTACAGTATCACCAGGGAACAACAGAGCATCCCTTTGATCAAACAGAAACAGAAACTAAGATATGTGGGAAATGAAAGTGAAATAGCTATACTTCATCGGGAATGATCAGGGATGACCTTGAAGGTTATTTAGGGTGATTTGGACTTCAACCTGTATACAGAAAGAGATTAGCAAGGTTTTGAGCAGTGAATTAACATAACCAAATCTGCTGTTTGAAAATATCCTATTTGCCTCATGTGGTGGCACACACCTTTAATTCCAGCACTCAGGAGCCAGAGACAGACAGATATCTGTGAGATCAAGGTCAACCTGGTCTACAAAGTGAGTCCAGGACAGTCAGAGATACACAGAGAAACCCTGTCTTGAAAAACCGAAAAAAAAAAAGGAAATATCCTACTGTAGGTAGTATGAATGACTCAGATGTACAAAGAAAGAAAGAAAGCAGGGGACTAGACAGCACAGATTAACACATTAACCCAGCACAACTATGATCAATGATTCCTTAAGGCACCTGAAATCATGGAGGAGACAAGGTTCGTATTTGAGAAGACTGGATTCTGGATGGAGAAACATCAGGTCTTTGTGGCAGGTTCATGTGTCATTAAGACAAGAGAGAAAAAAAAATCAAGAACATCCCAGGTTTCTGACATGCAGATTTCCTACATCAAATAGATATAACTTAATTTATATTATATTTTTTCTGCTTCTATTATTTATATAGGGCATATATTGAATGCTTGCTCTGGGCCAAAATTTTGTGCTAGATGCTGTGGATAGAAAAAGGAGTTTGACAGAATGTTTTCCTTAGTTAAGGAGACAGACACATATGTACACAATTTCAACACAGTGTAATAAAAGTTACCATAAAGAGATAAATGAGAATCATGTTTTGGTATTCATTTATACTGCAATGTCTTTTACTTATCCTTGGTCCTCAAGGAAACAGAGAAGAAGAGTTCACATGACTTTGGGAAGATTATCTCTGCTATCACATGTTCTCAGAATATATTATCTCAAGACTGTTGTCAGAGACTAAGCCTCAGCCTGGCTGAAACAAAGCCTTTTCTACTTTTACAACCCCTAAAATACACAATAAACCTTCACAACTTAATCAATCAAAGGCTATACAATTTTCTCTGTCCTCTCTAGGCCTTCAGAAAACAAACAAACAAACAAAAAACCAAACCAAAACAAACAAAACTGTCCTGTACGAGACCATATCCTTAATTGTAAGCCTATAATATGTACTTCGCTTAAATAATTTCTTTGGATATTTATTTGAGAAAAGAAAAAGCATACTGCTATTTTGTCTCCAAGCTCTCATGAAGGATCATGTACTTTTCGTTCTTACAGAATTTTTAACTTAGATTATTTGTAAATAAGCTTAACAATATGTTTATGGACTAAACGTTGGTCTATGCAATTCACACACACACACACACACACATACACACACACACACACACACACACACCAAAAAACAAAAACAAAAACCACAAGATGTTTCTTCTCCTCTTCAAGAGAGTAAACAAGATTCCATGGCTCATCTTCAGTTATGACTATTGAACACTACAAAAATAGTCTTGTTCACAAGGCCTTGAATAGCCAATTGGAGAAAATACAAATGCCTACATTGTCATTGTTCTCCTTACACAACTAACATAATTGTCCAATGTTAACCATTTATTTACCTGCTTAAAACACTGGTTTTCTGTTATGTTCCCAGATCCCATGGATGTGGAACTAGGATAGAGAAATGTAGGGATAATTTAGATGCAGGATATGTCTGATGTCTGAGGGGCTATAGTTTTCTTAAGTCTACTTCATTGAATGTGCAATTTCTCAGCTAAGATGACTTGAACACTATGACAACTGGTAGAGTACCTCATCATTGCTTTCTCCACTAAGTTACTTTCTGGAAACGTCTGGGTGGCTTAATGCCCCATATGGAATTCAACACACATGAGTGATCCCACCAACAAGATAAAACCAGCATGGCCTTCTATGATTATACTTAGAAGTCACACAGAGTCCCTTTTACAAAATATGCTCTATTGGTTGAAATAACTAACACCTCCTGGATCTAAATTAAATAGACAAAGTTCACACCTTGATTCACATCAGGTCACACTGAGGGACAATGACTATGATGAGATATATCTCTAGAAATTGCAACTTGATAGAGTTCCTAAAATTTAATAGCTAGAATAAATTTTCATTTCTCAAGCACTCCAAGTTTTTAATATTTTCACATCAAATACCACATGTTTTAATGTTAAAGCTCTCTTACATCTTATTAGCTGAAAGTTTGTTATCTTGAGATAGTGATGTGCTTTCCAATTAGCTTGGAAATGGTCATATAATATAATCATGTAGTAGTAAATTACTTTAGTATCCTTGAATATCTCTTGCTATATTTTACTCTTCTGTAATTTAGCATTTCTGTTTGTTTGCATTTTGAGTCTTGTAACAATTCCAAAATGTTGCTTCATAGGAATGGAGAGAGAGTACCACTCAAGTAAGGTCCCCTGTCCAATAAAACAAAAAGTAAAATGAAGGAATCAAGGGATGAAGCTGAAGGCAACTTCCACATTTGAATCTGAAATGGTCCATCTGGTTTGTGATCTTAATTCTTTGTACCCAAGATGTGACATTAATTTTAGTGGCTGTGGAACCCTTAAGAATTGGAATCATTGGAACCTCATTCGCAGAGATAGGCCACCAGGGATAAGACCCTGGTTCTAGCACATTCCAGTTTCCTAGTCTGATATCTTGCAAATAGTTACAATGTTATGTTTCTATCACCAAAGTTGGATTATCTCCTTGTGGAAATATTGCTAATTTAGTTATTACTTCATATTTATATTGTATTTAATAGGACATCAGCAGCATTAATCCTTAAGCCACCATTATAAATGAGCACACAGAGACCTGATGGATTTTAACAAGCCTTGGCCTGAATTGTGTAATCTTAGACTGTAAAAAATATATGGCTAATTAAAGCTATTTAACCTGTATTTAGATTATATTTAATTGGTTTGGTGGTTGTTAATTCTCATCCAGACATTATAAAAGAGCACACAGGACACCACGTGGATTTTACCAAGCCTTGGCCTGAATTGTGCAATCCTAGCCCATCTAAGCTAGCTCTTAATTCTATTACCAAAATATGACCCCATATATACATACGTCCCCTTGGACTGCCATTCTCCACGATATGCCGATGTCCCTGGCCATGTGGAATGAGGTTCCTTTTTCTAACCCATGTTTTGTGCCTCCTTCCTGCTGCTCCTGGCTGGAATTCCTTCTTCTTCCTCCTGCTGCTGGTTGGAATGTATTCCCTTAAATAAGTTCTCTAAAACAACTACATCAGAATCAGCCAACAAAATATCATCCATATAATGATAGATAATCGAGGAAACTGCTTGTGTGTTATTTCTAATGGTTTTTGTACAAAATATTGACACAGAGTTGGACTATTCAACACACCCTGTGGAAGTACATTCCAATGATACCTCTTGATTGGCCTACTGTTATTAAGAGTAGCTACAGAGAAGGCAAACCTTTCCCTATCATTTCACGGGTAGGGCTGTTGGAATTTCAGCAATGGCCCCTAGTATAAATTTGGAAACTCGATACCTGGGGTGTCCTGTGTTTGGACACTAGATATAGCTTGCAGTTGTTGAGTACTCACATCAATACCTTCCTCAAAAATATCTATAATCTCAATGTCTGGGGTGTCCTGTGTTTGGACACTAGACATTGCTTGCAATTGTTGTTGAGTATGCATATCAATACCTTCCTCAAAAGCATCCATCATTTCATCATTTGTTATTTCTGGCATTGCAGGAATATTAATTTGAGTACCCCATTGTTGTAAGAGATCCCTTCCCCATAAATTTATGGGTACATCAGCCACATAAGGTCTCAACTTCCCTGTTTGCCCTTCTGGTCCCACACAGTTAAGCCATCGTACACTTTGTCTTACATGGGATAATTTACCAATTCCTATAAAATGTGTAGGAACCCTTTGAAGTGGCCAGTTTGGATTCCAAGACTCATGTGAGAGGACAGTGACATCCGCTCCTGTGTTGTCTGTCTTATAACCTGCCATTCCCATCTTGTTAGCATCAGTATAGAAGGTTGGTGAATCAGGAATTGGTGTTCCCTTTACAATACGAGGAAGAATCCAATTAGTTCTTTTTATAAATTGTATACGTTTGCTTTTTGGAAATTTGTTATTAATTTCTCCCAAATAATTACTGCAAGCTCTTTTCCACTCTTCATTGATTGCCCACAATGACATATCTCAGCATTAGTAAGAGGCACTACTATTTTAGCCGGGTCCATTCCTGATAATTGACGTAGTCTTATTCTACCTTTTACAATTAATTCAGATATCTTTTCTATGTATGTCTTTAATTTTTTACTTTGTTTATGTGGTAAGAAAATCCATTCCATAATACTATCTTCCCATTGTATTAGACCATCTAAGATAACTCTTAATTCTATTTCTTAAATAGAATCCCATATATATTTATGTCCCTTTGGGCGTGTGTCCTCCTTCCTGCTTCTGGCTTCTTCTCTCATCAACCTCTCTGCTTCAGGAGCCCACACACCTTAATCCCACCTACCTCTGTCTTTGTCCAATCTCAGTCCTCAGCATTTATTTAATCAATCAGAGACAATGTAAGTAACAGACAGCAAGCAGGACCAATTAACTAACATTTGGAATGCTTAATATGACTCCATCAATTCCTTCTTGCTACAATGGACCGAAATCAGGAGACAAACAGTTTTCTTCCTTAAGTTGATGTTTTTAGGTATTGTGGTTGCAGTGAAGCAGAAGTAGTTTGCTAAAGATTAGAAACTGGAGTGGGGCAATTGCTGAAACTAAGACAATTTGTTTGCTTTTTAGGCTTTTGGAACTGATTTGAGTGAGAAATAGGGGAATATTGAGAGTTACAGGTCAGAGAATTCCTAAAATGATGTAAGAAGAGATTAGTCAGGCTAGTCATAAAAATGTAGACTGCAAACACTGGACTAGTGAGCTTCAAACTTAGCATTGGTATTCAAGACATATATAGTTATTGTTCAATACTTTTTTCAGTTAGGTTTACAGTGAAAATAAGAACAAATAAAAACATTAAAGTACAAAGAAATAGAAAAATGACTAGGTCTGATGAAATATGGATCATAAAATTGTAGAAAAAGTAGCTGTAATTGTTAATTAAATCAATGTCTTAAAAGAGAATCCATTGGAATGGGGAGATAACTCTGAGGATAAAGCACTTGCTGTGCAAGAATAAGAACCTGAGCTCAGATCTTCAGCATCCATATAAATGCTGGGTGGGTGTGGTGGCCCTCCTGTTATTCTAGCACTCAAGAGTTTGAAAACTTGCTTTCTAGCACACCTTTAGCTTTGTTATTGTGACCTCACCTTGAATTATGAAACAGTCACATGACTGAGATCCCCAACAGAGAACTGTTCTTAAAGTTGATTCTGTTTTGTTCAAATGAAACCCAGATTCTAGCTATATAATGATGGCACCCCAGTGTTATTACCAACACACTGTGGCTTTGGTGTTGAGAGTGAGCATGTTCAAATACATTCCATTTCTCCCTCTGTTTTAATCTCAATGGTTCTCTAGTTACAAAGCACTCAGTGAAACGGTATTTTCAGCTTTTGTGTGCTTTGCTTCTTTTCAGCATATTCTTCGGTGGTTAAAGGTGAGATTCAATTCCTGGTTCTCAGCCATAATTTACCTGGAACAAAAATTTCTTTGCTTTCTTCATCACCAATTGTGCTTTCAAAAGAGAGGCTCTCAGACCTCTCCACATTCTCTCCTAGAAACTTTCCCTTTCCCTCAAGCCTGTAAAGGGAATGTTCAGACGTGATAACTACATTCCTTTTGCTCACACCCCACCCAGCCATATGTTGTTGTTTTTTCAGCACAGTTAGATTTTTTTTTCAGGATGGCAATATGTTGTTTTTTGGGGTTCCTGCTTGTTTGGAAGTGCTTTTTCTGAGATTTGTGGTCATGAGAAACATGCTGATTTCGGGGATTAGTCTTTTTGACCAGACCCCATACTTCATGGAGGTTGGCTACTCTCTAATTAAGGACCCTCAAAACAGAAAGGAACTTCCTTTTTCTTTTTTTCCAGTCCTTATCATCTTTATTCATCAGCTTGAAAAAGGCCTTCAACTTCCCCCACCCCCATGAAGCTGATGAAATATGTCCTCAATTTTGTTATATGTCTGAGTTTCCTTACCATATTCAGGTATAAGGCCAAATTTCTTTAAACTATTTCATATTTTCTCTTCTCACATGCCCCCATAATAAGAGCACACACATTTCTTTTTCATGTTCTTCATGTTCTTACTACCTGGAAAAAGCATCATAATAGCTCCATTTATTGAGACAGGATGCTCATGATGTTATTTAACTTGCCTGATCACAGAGCCACCTAGTGGCAAGATCAGGAAAGTGCAGTTTTTGTGTTTCTCCAGGGTAAAATTAAATCTCCGACTAGAACCAGTTCTCCCGAAATGAAGCTGATCATGATCTGCCTCCACATACACCTGTTCCATTAGAGGCTGGATGCAAATTCATCCTGAATTTAATCATATTCCCACTATTTATGTATGCATCTTACCTTACATCAAATGTAGGGACCTTGGCTTTGCTCCTCCCTTTATTCAGTCAAGTTACTAATTATACTGGTTCTAGACTCAAATAGACCTGAGTTTGAACTCAGGAGAGTGCACCTTAGATAGTAAGAGCCCCATAAGTAAATGGAGGGAGTATTTTTAGCCCACAGAATAATTGCAACTATCAAAAAAGTACCGATAGATAGAAGCAAACATTTATCAGTTTAATGTACACTCCTAATATTTTTAGTCCACTAAAATGTTGTGATTTTCTAGACTACTGTTTCTAAAAGAACCATTATTCATGTCATTCTTTCCAGTAAGTTGATTCACTGAATGAAACTGCTATGGTCCAGAATGAGCTGAAGAAGACACTCAAACTCAGATAGCATACAAATGCAATGAACATTTATTTTTCTGCAGAGCTCCAGAATGGGAGATCACCAATTAGGCAAGTTGGCGAGCCTGAGATGAGCTCACAGGCCCTTTTAAATGGCTTTAACAGGAATTACAGGCTGGGTTAGGTAATCTTTAATATGATTGACGCATTCAAACTGAAACATGAGGGCAACCTTTGGAAAAAGCACAGATACCTTCGGCCTAGTTAGTCACAAATTGATCATAAGACAGGCAGCTGACCCTGAGTTGATCATAAAACAGGGAGGGTTTTAAAATCTGCATTTTGCAGTTAGTAACTAAACAACCATATCTTTCTCAAGCCAGATGGCAAAACTGTCTCTGATTGTTCCACTGTTTTTCTAGTAACTACTGTACCCATTTCTGGGAATGGTAACCTCAAGCCTGGCCCATATGTTAAGCCTCTTTTGGGGCCTCAGGGTCCTTGTGGGACCCTCCAAGCCTTGGCACTGCACAGTGCAACTATTATTCTGGCCTCTGACATATGGCTACTTATTTTCAACCTCACCACGGGCTTCATTATGGCTGAACTACTCACTGTAATAATATTTTTTATGGATAAATGACATTTTTGTTAGTAATTTGAGATTTTTGCACAATGTGTTCTGATCATATTCACCACTGCCTTACTCCTCCAAGAATGAAGCCTTCTTTCCTATGTGTACAACCTGTGGGTTCCCAAGTCAGATGAGTGCTGCCCATATGAGAGAGTTCTCAGAGAGCATGACAGGAGTGGGGCCACTCCCTACCTAAATCAGGCTTGATCCTACTCAATCCCATAGAGACAAAGACCACATCATGATAAAGCCAGTTAGGTATCTGTTTCCTCTCCAGAGAACTCATTTCTAAGAAATCATGTGACGAGATGTCTGCTGATACACTTGGAAAATCCCTACCTCCTCCCAGAGGTTTGGTGAGTCATTAACATTTAGCTATCTTCAGTCAGGCCCACATATGCAAAATAGGTACACTTTCACCCTTGTACTTTTTCCTCCCCTCCTTCCCTGACTCCTACTATATAATCTAGCCTCTCTATTTCAATAAGTTGTCCTCCAGGTTATATTCCAGTGTACTCATCATTGGAGACCCTGCTCCCCAGCTCCTTCTCCTGAGACCCAGGGGACTGACTCAACCTTTTCTAAATTCTTCTTCTTCTTCTTCTTCTTCTTCTTCTTCTTCTTCTTCTTCTTCTTTGTTTTCCTCCACTTCCTCCTTCTCCTCTTCTACCAAGTTGTTTATGCTTCATTGGTCATGGAGCTATTGGCAATCAAAACCTTCTGGAAATCTGGGCATGGTGGCGCACGCCTTTAATCCCAGTGCTCAGAAGGCAGAGGCAAGTGGATCTCTGTGAGTTTGAGGCCAGCCTGGTCTACAAAGCAAGTCCAGGACAGCCAGGTCTGTTAAACAGAGAAACCCTGTCTCGAAAAAACAAAAAAATAAAAAACAAAAAACCCTTCTGGGATAGTTATTTTTCTTTAAGAGTGCTGCTCTTAGTAAGTCAACCAGGATTCAATTGAAAACCACCAAACCAAGAACACATGGAGAAAGAAGCAGTTTATATCAGTAAATGGTAAGTTGTAAAATTTGTCTGATCCAATATTATTTGCTGAGTACTTTCTGCATTGTCAGACTTTAAATTCACAACTTACTTAAGCAAAATATATCTACTATTATATTAACTATACCATGCCTTGGTTTTTATCTATACTTGTGCTCTAAGAGGCTTTTGTTGATGGTTTTTAATTTTAACAACAACCTTTTGAAAATGAAGCCATTGTTACCCCAATTTGCAGAAGAAAAAAAACTGAGTTATGACTTACAGTCATTGAATTGTGCACTCAGCATACAGTGGACCTGAATTAGAACACAAGACCTGTTTGCCCCTCATATCTGACATTTCTTCCTATTTATGGTAAAGGGGATTTTATTGCAAGTCTTTGATATCTGTGAGTTTTAAAGGGTTTTGAGTTAAAAAATGGAAGCTAGAAGTGACTAAGGTGTTGTCTATACTCCATTTGTCTATACAAAAGTAATAGACCAGGGCATTGAGCTAAACTCATATGACTTTTTAGTGACATTTAACTTTGGTGTAGAGCAAGACAGGAAGTTAAGACACAACTATAGGAGGAACAATGTCTTGGATCCAGTTACAAAACCGAATCTTCCTCCAATTAGCATTAGTACAACCAAAAGCAGCTACTGGGTGGGACAATATAGGAATGACTTCTTACTCCTTGAAAATTCGAAGTTCTGGAAGATCCACGATGGCCTCGGCCCATGCAGACACATTTTGAATTCGAGGAAAACATCCATAAAGCCACAGAGTTATAAGACTCTGATCAACAAACTGAGTGACTCGATCCCCCTGGGTTTCACCCAGCTACCCAGGGACCATTAAAAGTCCCTGGGCAGGACTCTCATCCCCTCTCTCAGACACTGGGAAAAAACAGACCAGCAGGATATGCTAAGAAGCCATGGAACCCAGGAATCATCACCAGCAGAGGGTCAGGGTAAGAGACACTCCAATACCTAGCAGGCAGCTCTGAATCCCCAGACAGGGTTACTCACCAGCCTTCTGGGCTCTCAGATCCCACGCAGGCTCTCTGGTTATTTAGCAAAGGGCTGGCGGAGCCAGAGCGCAGCCGTGGGAGCTGGAGGTTCTCTGGGTGATCCCACAGCTATCTGAGCGGCTGCGGCACAGATGGCAGCAATCTCACACAGGCATTTTGAAGAGCGCAGGCATATTTGTGCTTCCCCAGAGGGGAGTTGGACATACATACAGGCCCCATTATTGGATTTACAGTCATTGGGAAAAAGGCTGTAGTGGGACTAAGCAGCAGAAGGTTACATGGCAGCTCAACTGCTGTGTACTGGAACTTGGAAGACAGTGGCCCCATTTGCCAGTATCCAAAGCCAGCTCCATACACACATAGGTGGAGCTGTGAGAGTGGCAGAAAGGGTAGCCAGGTTGGAAGGCAGATTTGTCCTCCACTGGGTCCAAGCCCTGGGCAAATTGTGGGGTTATTATTATTAGACTCTTTTGCTAGTACTGGACCTTCTGGTAGGAAACCAGAGCTTAAGCATATATATCTCTACCCCTGGAACAGTGAGGTTTTGGGCTGGGGGACACTGCTGAGTGACTCACCTTAAGGGCATGGAGTCAGGTCCTTTCAAGACTACAATGGGCAGTCTCAACCCCCAAACTTGGGACCTCCAGAGTCCACAGAATCTGTGCCTGAACACACAGGACCATACCACCAGAGCCACTGCAGACTGAGCACTCAGTGTGCAACATAGAGAGCTCTGACTTGTGAGCAGTGAAACAATCCTGGGCCATTCCTCATTGCCTGGGAATAGGCCGCACCAGCTCACAGTGCTTCTGGCTATTAGAACCACATTGACCCTGAGAACTCCCTGTGAGTAGCAGGGGAGGACCACAAACAGGGCCGGATACATAAGCTGCAGGGGAGCCACAACCCCACCCAACAGCCTGAGGCCTACCAACCTGCACTGTCATCTATACAAGACCAGTTGGATCCCAGTAACCTACAGGAACGCATCCCCATCACAACCCCTCATGTGAGTCCTCAATTGGGACAAAACAAGAAGGGGTGAGCTCTCAGAGACACACTGAAAACCTCCACACAAAGTCCCATCAAGCCAGTGGAAAGAAAAAGAACCATTTTTTGGACTGAAAGGGAGAGCTGTTGGGGGGGGAAGAAATATCTTAAACTAAAAAAAGAAGGGAAGAGGATGGGGGATTGAGGGGGAGGAGGGTGGAAGGGTGGGACTGGAGGGGGGAGTAGGGAGGGGATTGTGATTGAGATGTAACTTGAAGAAATAAAAATACAATATAAAAATTTCAAACTATAATTTACCAAAGGTATAATTGCCT
Source organism: Lophiomys imhausi (assembly GCA_907164525.1). Lineage (NCBI taxonomy): Eukaryota > Metazoa > Chordata > Mammalia > Rodentia > Muridae > Lophiomys > Lophiomys imhausi. The sequence goes on along the minus strand of CAJQZJ010013556.1, from coordinate 2,934 downwards.
TACTGGCATGAAAGGAAAATGGCCTTAATTTCAGATTAGAATGTTAGACTGCAGGTGGCTACAGAGATTACACAAACTTGATAGCAACTTAAAAGTTTTTGTTTTTGTTTTTGTTTTTTGTAGAGGTATAGGCTATTTCCATGGTTTGGCATTAAAAAGCAGGTAACAGGTTTAAAACACTGTAAATAAATTAAAGGTGACAGCTGTTCAACCTGGTTTTACAAACCTCCAAGAGTTGAAAAAACTTAGAGCTAAGGTAAAATAATGCATGGTGTTAGCCCATGCCTTTACCTCTAGTAGAGACAGGAGGATCACTATAGAGTTAGTTGTCTTATAAATTCTACAGTTACAAGAAACAGGGTGGTGATGGTGCACACCCTTAGTCCCATCATTGGGGAAGAATACACCCTTAATCCCAACACACTAGAGACAGAAACAGGCAGATCTCAGAGCTCAAGGTCAGCCTGATACAAAACAAGCTCTAAATAGAGAAAAACTTTGATCCAGGGGTGGAGGAGCACATCTTTAATCCCATCAGTTGGGAACCACATGTCTTTGATCCCAAAACTTAGAATGCAGAGACAAGCACATAGGATTCGGAAAGATTTAAGTTTAAAAGCTACTTACAAAAGGCAGGCTGCAATTCAAACAAATTGTCCTTTGAGATCTCAAAACATATACACTAAAGGTTTGTTTAGCTCCAAAATATCAAAATAATTTCTTCTTTAATCCGGATTGAAAGGCAATACTTTATATATTGTCAAAAAAAACAAATTTTCTCCAGGAAAAATATTACCTGACCCCCCCCCCAAAAAAAAAGGTAATTGTCCCAGAGTTAGGATTAGGGCAGGGCTCTGTTCTTATCTTTCCAGGAGATTTAAAGCATCCATTCAAGGAATCCAGGGACAACTGGACAATGGAAACCTAAGCAGAAAACAGATCAGACACCAAAGAAGATGAGTGGCCCAGATGATCCAGCCTTGCAGACTTCTTCAATAGCAGTTTTCTCAAAAGTCTACAACCACAACAACTCAAAATCGCTAAGATCATTCAGCTCCACAGACTACTCCAGCCAGATCTTCAGTAAAGCTCTGAAGATCAGCTTCTGTCTATGAACTTCTTAGGACATCTAAATAGCTGAGCACAAAAGGACTGAACATCAAATGATTCTATTAACATTTTTAATCATTTTTCCATTCTTATTTGGGCCCCAAACAGGTTTACTACGTCCAAAATCAGCAGGAAGTCATTTTAAGAGAGAACGACGTCCTATCCCCAGAAGGTGGGGAGGGTGTTCCCGCCCTTTGGTTATTTGACAGATAATAGGAAATTTTGTTATTTAGGGGAAAAGACTACAAGCTGTTACATGGTCTTGTTAAATGGGTTTTGGAGGTTAGACCCAGGGACTTCTCTCTTTTCTTTTCTGTATCCTTCTTTCTCTCCTATGTAGGAGTGAACAGACTTGAGAAAAATGGGACATAGACATAGTATAGGAAAGATCAAGAAAAAAGGACAGATTATTGAATATGGCCTTATACCTTTGTTTACTGATACAAAATTAATATTATATTTGGCTAAATTGGTATTGATCATTGTTTATTAATGCAAAATTAAGATTGTATAGGGCTACATCGGTATTGATCTTTGTATATTGATACAAAATTAAGATTATATTTGGCCACAGTGGTATTGACCCCTGTATATTGATGTAAAATTAAGATTGTATTGGGCTACATTGGTATTGATCTTTGTATATTGATACAAAATTAAGAGTATATTTGGCCACATTGGTATTGATCTTTGTATATTGATACAAAATTAAGAGTAACCCTTCTTAAAGGTATTGTTCCTAGTAATGCTTAAAAATGAAATGTCAAGTTTTGTCCTCTTGCTACCAACCGACATAAACTGTTTAAGATAATTAAGAAACGGAAACTAATAGTCATGAAAACGTGTCATTTTGTTAGTTACTATGACAGTCTATCACAGTTATTTTCTAAGCTACTCAGAAATCAAGTTGCTAAGAGACAAGCAATATTTGCTTATCTAAATATAAGAGATAGATAGGGCATCTTCAAAAACTTCAAGAGATCTGCAGAATATGGCATTCAAAAATGTTTTCTTAACTTAAGATTTTTTGATATCGAGACATGCCAGCTCCTGACAGCACCCCCTATTCTACTCCAAGTAGAAGATGAGCATCGAAGAATCTCCAGTGGGAGATGATTGAATTGTTGGTAAGCCTTTCTCTTGGCAAGAAAAACCCCTTGCTTCAACTGTAGACAGACTTCTGTCCAAAAAGGACAAAACTTGGAAGCAGATAAGTTGACAGCCTAGCTCTGCCAAGACAAGGTAGGTAAGTCCTTCATAATTCCTGCTCTACAACCAATGTCTGTCAGAGAAACAGGGCCAAATGTCTAAAGATTGATGCTGTAATGTATGGAGAGAAAATGGGAACTGTCCAGGCAGCCACTGGTATGTCATTTCTTAGTTTTGGAAGCTGTGGGACCTGCACTTCCTATATAATCAGATATATTTATCCCTCTCAGGTCTCTGAGGTGGTTGAAGAATAGATAGCTACAGTCTCATAGTTAAATTTTGAGTTGTTTAGGAATCAAGATGGTGTTCTGGATCTAAGAAGATATTTTTTAAATTGTGAGGCAAGTTAGTATGAAAGCTGAGTTAGATACAGAACTTTAAATTCATGGAGATGGTTAGATAGTAGAATGTTAAAGTCAGGTGCCAAATACATATGGACTGGACATTGGTAATATATGCTAAGCCATATAACTCTTATAATTGTGGCCTATTTATTTCTGTTATTGTGTATTGTATTTATAGTTATAAGAAAAAGAACCATTTTTTGGACTGAAAGGGAGAGCTGTTGGGGGGGGGAAGAAATACCTTAAACTAAAAAAAAAAAAAAAAAAAAGA
>CAJQZJ010013540.1:17144839-17194959 GCA_907164525.1 Lophiomys imhausi | reverse complement strand
CCCCCCCCCAAATTAGGATTTGCCAGACCTCCTTTTCCTCCAACAGGGGGGCCTCTGTGTTGCCTTAAAGGAAGAGTGCTGTTTTTAAAAACACCATACGGGGGTAGTCAGGGAGAGCATGGCCAAGGTCAGAGAAGTACTAGAAAAAAGAAAACGTCAAAGAGATTTAGAAGAGGGGTAGTTTAAGAATTGGTTCTCCACACCCCCCCCCCCCCGGCTCACCACTTTACTCCCCTCCTTGTTAGGCCCACTGGTAGGGATGTTCCTTCTCCTGGCATTTGCACCTTGGGCTTTAAGAAAATTTTCAGAGTTTGTCAGACAACAATTTGACTCCTGGACTGCAAAGTCAATCCAGGTCCATTATCATAAGCTCGAGATAGCTGACCAGGAACTCTCGGACACCAATGAGAAATAATCCTCGGAGCTGCCCATTCCCAGAGTGGCACCCTCCCTTGACCTGGCACCCTTGTGGAGTGTGAGACAAAGTACCGCAGGGGGAGGACCACCATAGTCCATATCTGGATCCCCCGAGAAGCACACCTGATTGCATAGAAGTTGATGTCAGCTCCACCTTGCTCTGTCCTCCTGAGGATGCTCAGGGGAATAAGAGCCTGGTTCCCCCTCTCTCCCGCAAGAAGACATCTACTGGGTTCAAAAGACCCTGGGAGATCAGGCCACTACTTCCCTCCCCTGGGATTTGCAGATCAGATTACTCTCGGGTCCTGGTTACCTGGTGCTAGCCTTCTCTTTTTATAAACAGAAAGGGAGGAGATGCTGGGAACCAAAACTGTTCCTGCTTGGCTGGACAATAGGGTCCTGGAGCTTTTGTTAAGAGTTAACTTCTGTGAATACATCTGGACCAACCCTAAGGAGTTCTGTGGTCTGACACTCTGTTCCTCCCTAGCTGCTGATCCGTGATCCTAGGCGAAAGTACATTCCCTAGTTTGGTAACAAAGCAACCCAAAGGCCCTAACATCAGGGCAAGGTAGTTCCTGCTAATACTTCCCGCTTCTGCAAAGCATATATTCAGCTATGAGAAAATAAAGTTTGAGACTTGATCAGAATCCTGACTTGTCTCCGTTCTCTTATGTCTGTTCTGTCCCCCCTCCATCCAGGACCTGCTCCCCCCCCAGCCCTCGTTCATTTCCCCGTGGATCAGGGCAAATCTTCAGCCATTTGGCCCCATTTCTCTTACCGACATTGATTGTAAAGTAGGAATTATGAAGGACTTGCCTACCCTGTCTTGGCAGAGCTAGGTTGTCAACTTACCTGCTTCCAAGTTTTGTCCTATTTGGACAGCATTCTGTCTACAGTTGAAGCAAGGGATTTTTCTTGCCAAGAGATAGGCTTGCCACCAATTCAACCATCTCCAAGTGGAGATTCTTCGATGCTCATCTTCTACTTGGAGTAGAATAAGGGGTGCTGTCAGGAGCTGACATGTCTTGATATCAAAAAAATCTTAAGTTAAGAAAACATCTTTGAATGCCATATTCTGCAGATCTCTTGAGGTTTTTGAAGACCACCTATCTATCTCTTATATTTGGATAAGCAAATGTGGCTTGTCTTTTAGCAACTTTTCTGATTAGCTTAGAAAAAAACTGTGATAGACTGTCCTAGTACCTAACAAAATAAGATGCTTGAATGACTATTAGTTTACATTTCTTAACTATCCTAAACAGTTTATAACAGTTGGTAGCAAAGGGCCAAAACTTCACATTTCATTTTTAAGCATTACCTAGGTACAATACCTTAAAAAGAGTTACCCTTAATTTTCTATCAATATACAAAGATCAATACCAATGTGGCTAAACATAATCTTAATTTTGTATCAATATACAAAGATCAATACCGATGTAGCCCAATATAATCTTAATTTTTGCATCAATATACAAGTATCAATACCAATTTAGCCAAATATCTTAATTTTTATCAATATACAAAGATATAAGGGCATATTCAATAATCTGTCCTTTTTTCTTTATCATTCCTTTATTATGTCTATATCCCATTTTTTTCTCAAGTCTTTTCATCCCTACATAGGAGAGAAAGAAGGATACAAAAAAGAAAAAGAGAGAAGTCCCTGGGTCTAACCTCTAAAACCTATTTAACAAGACCATTTAATATCTTGTAATCTCTCCCCCTAAATAACAAGATTATCTATAACCCATCAAATGACCAAAGGGGGAAAAATCACCCACCCCACCTTCTGGAGATGGTACGTCATTCTCTTAAAATGACTTCCTGCTGATTTGGAACATAGTAAACCTCTTTGGGGCCCAAATAAGAATGGAAAAAAATGGTTAAGCATGTTAATAGAATCATTTGATGTTCAATCATTTTGTGCTCAGTTATTTAAATGTCCTAAGAAATTTGTAGACAGAAGCTGAACTTCAGGGCTTTACTGAAGTTCTAGCTGGAACAGTCTGTGGAGCTGAACAGTCTTAGCAATTTTGAGCTGTTGTGGTTGTAGACTTTTAAGGAAACAGCTATTGAGGACGTCTGCAAGGCTGGATCATCTAGGCTACTTGCCTTCTTTGGTGTATGATCTGTTTTCTTCTGAGGTTTCAGTTGTCCAGTTGTCCCTGGATTCCTTAGATGGATGCTTTAAATCTCCTGGAAAGATAAGAACAGAGCCCTGCCCTAATCCTAACTCTGAGACACTACTTTTTTTTTTTTGGGGGGGGGGCGGAATCAGGTAATATTTTTCCTGGAGTAAATTTGGTTTTTTGACAATATAAAAAGTATTATCTTTCAATTGAGATTAAAAAAGAGGTTATTTTGATATTTTGGAACTAAACAAACCTTTAAGTGTATATATTTTGAGATCTCAAAGGACAATTTGCTTTGAATTTCACCATGCCTTTTGTGAGTAGCTTTTAAACTTAAATCCTTCCAAATCCTACATGCCTGTCTGTGCATTCTAAGTATTGGGATCAAAGGCATGTGCCTCCCAACTGATGGGATTAATGATATGCACCACTACCCCTGGATCAAAGTTTTTCTCTATTTAGAGCTTGTTTTGTGTCAGGCTGACCTTGAACTCAGAGATCTGCAGGTTTCTATCTCTAGTGTGTTAGGATTAAGGGTGGATCCTTCTAAAATGATGGGATTAAGGGTGTGCACCATCACCACCCTGTTACTTGTAACTCTAGAATTTATAAGACAACTAACTCTATAGTGATCCTCCTATCTCTGCTGGAGTTAAAGCCATGGGCTAACACTACGCATTTCATATATTTTACCTTAGCTCCAAATTTTTTCAACTCTTGGAGGTTTAGAAAACCAGGTTGAACTGCAGTATCATTTAATTTATTTACAGTATTTTAAACCTCTTACCTGCTTTTTAATGCCAAACCATGAAAATATCCTTTATATCTACAAAAAAACAAAAAAAAAAATCTTTTAAGCTGCTATCAATTTTGTGTAAGCTGCAGTCTAACATTCCTGCAGTCTAATATTCCAATCTGAAATTAAGGCCATTTTTCCTTTCACGCCAGTAAGGCAAGTATACCTTTGGCAAATTATAGTTTGAAATTTTTATATTGTATTTTTATTATATTTTTAAAGCTTATTAACTCTTTCCTTAAAAAAGTATTATTTTGTTTTCTCAAGTTACTTCTAAAACATAGTTTCCTCCGTCTTTCCCTCCTCCCTCCTCTCTCCTTCCCTCCCTCCCTCATTGTTCCTCTACTTGGTACTCCCCTTCTCCTCAGATGAGGTGGGTCCTCAAATATCATACTCTCTCAATTCTTCAGCCATGTGAGGGCCAAGAGCTTCCACTTGTACTGGGGCTTGATAAGACACACCATCTAGGGTAAGGTGTTCCACTAACCTGCAGCAGATCTCATGACTCACTGCTGGGTGAAATTTTTCCTAGGATAGATATGCTAGGTTCCTATCTGTTTGGGTCTGTGGGTTGTAGGATAGTTATCCTGTGATGTATGGTTAATATCCATTTATAAGGGAAAACATACCATGTTTATGTTTCTGGGACTGTGTCAGCTCACTTAGGATGAGCTTTTCTTGCTCCATCCATTTGGTTTTGAATTGCATGATTTCCTCATTTCCGATAGTTATGTAGTATTCCATTGTGTAAATGTACCACAGGTTTTTTTTAATTCATTCTTCAGTTGAAGGACATCTGGGTTGCTTCCAGTTTCTGACTATTACAAATAAAGCTGCTATGAACATTGTTGAGGCAATGTCCTTGTGGTTTCGTTTCAAATCTTTTGGATATATGCCCAAGAGGGGTATGGCTGGGTCTTGAGGTAGAACTATTCCCAATTTTCTAAGATATCTCCAGATTGACTTCCAAAGTGGTTGTACAAGTTTGCACTCCCACCAGAAATGGGGGCATGTTCCTCTTTCTCTACATCCTCACCAGCATGTGCTATCATTTGAGTTTTTGATCTTAGCCATTCTGACTGGTGTGAGATGGAATCTCAGAGTTGTTTTAAGTTGCATTTCCCTGATGACCAAAGATGTTGAACATTTCTCCAAGTGCCTCTGGACCTTTAGAGATTCCTCTTCTGTGAATTCTCGGTTTAGCTCTGTACCCCATTTTTTCATGGGGTTATTTGATTTTTTGGTGTTTAATTTCTTCAGTTCTTTTATTATTTTGGATATTAGCTCTCTGTCAAATGTTGGGTTGGTGAAGATCCTTTCCCAGTCTGTAGGCTGCCGTTTTGTTCTAAAGACAATGTCCTTTGCCTTACAGAAGCTTTTCAATTTCATAAGGTCCCATTTATTGATTGTTTGTTTTAGCACCTGAGCTATTGGTTTTCTGTTCAGGAAGTTGGTACCAGTGCCAATGAATTCCAGGCTTTTCCACACTTTTTCTTCTATTAACGTTAGCGTGTCCAAATTTATGTTGAGGTCTTTGATCCACTTAAACTTAAGTTTTGTACAGGGTGAAAAGGATGTATCTATTTGCATTCTTCTACATGTTGAGATCCAGTTAGACCAGCACCATTTATTGAAGATGCTGTCCTTTTTCCATTGTATAGTTTTGGCTTCTTTGTCAAAAATTAAGTGACCATAGGTGTGTGGGTTTATTTCTGAGTTAAAATACTTTTTTAATAGTATATTTATTTTTATTTATGTGTATAAGTGTTTTGACTGCATGATTGTGCTCCATGTGTATGCCTAGTGCTGACTGCTTCCAGAAGAGTGTCAAATCCTCTGGAATTAGAGTTAGACATGGCTGTGAGCCATGTGGGTACTAGGTACCCCAAAACTGGTCTTCTGTACCATCTCTCCATCCCCTCCTTTTAAAATACTTGTAGGGGGAAAATTTCAAGTCCTTGGAAGTTTTGGTTCTTTTTCTTCCCTTTTGCAAATTCAGCCTGGTCAGCTATGGGGAGCACTATCGCCAGTAGGCAGGCATTTGGTCTGCCTCTCTAATAGGAGGTGACCACATTTACATTCTGAATCCAGCAATGGAGGGTTGATTAGGTCATGGCGGCCTATTAGATCTAATGCTTACTTTCTGGCTGGCTAGTCATCCTCATAGGTCTTTTGCTTCTTGGTCACCTTCAGCTGCCCACTAGCCTGCAGCAGCTTCAGTCCCCTCATTGCCTTCTCCATCCTTTCTCACCATCACCTGCCTCCTCCTCCTCCTCTTCCTCCCTCCCTACCTTCTTCTTCTTCATCTGCCTCATTGTCAGCCTCCTGCTCCCCATTTTACTCACTAGCACCCCATAGAAGAGGGGCATCTCTTCCATTCTCTGCCACTTTCACAAGTCCTTGCTGGTGTCCATGGTTTGGTTTAGTGTGGCTCACCAGTGATCCAATGCAGAGTTACAAAGGAGAGCAAGATCTCAGAAACTCTGGCAAATAAATAAATAAAATAAAACAGGCTTCTGGAGTGAAGGTGACTGCAGCAAGAAAATAGTCTGAGCCCAAAACAATCTAAAAGTTATTTCTGGAACATCTAGTCATGGTTTTAACTCTTTCTTTTGAAAATTTCAAATATTTATTATGAAATTTTCAAATATATAAAATTTCTAAAATTTCAAATTATTCATATATAATAATATATTATTGTAAAATATGTATTTTCTAGGTTTTTTAACAATTCAGTGAGGTAGTTAATATTATTTGTGTGTTTTCTTTTTATTTTTCTCTCATACAACACATCCTGATTGAAGCCTCTCCTCCCTGTTCCTCACACTTTTCCTTTCCCTTAAAACTACTGCTTTTATGCTTCCCTTCAGAAAAGAGCAGGCCTCCAAATGATGTCAATCAAACATGCATAACAAGATGCAATAAGAATGCCTCATCCAGCCTTAATATGAGGGTTTATGATTTTAAAACTTAATTCAAGTAAGCTACCAGTTATGATTTTTTTTTTATTGCCCAGGACTTCTGGAACTTCTGTTTCATTAAGCACACAAAATTTAGAAATAGTGGGAACCAAATACTGGGAACCAAACATTCACATATATGAGCCATTCTGGTACAAACCACTACAGAGAATGTAAACCAAACATTTTGAAAGAAAAAAAACAGCATTTTCCAAATAGGATCCTAAACAACCCACTCAGAATAAACAACAACTTCAAGCTCAGGATAGAATTCACCAAAATCCACCTGAAAAATCCACATTGCCAGTACCTCATCCCCATCCAGGTAACGCTTCAGGTGGAAAGTGGGTAATTCTTGGGGCTCCATATTCAGGATCCATAATTGTCAATACAAAAATCACAATTTTTACCTCAAATGACATAATTTGGGGCTGGGAAGATGGATCAGCAATTAAGAGTAGTGGGTGCTCTTTCAGAGGGCCCTGAGGGCCTCCACTTGGCAGCCACAACCATCTGTAATTTCCATTCAAGGGGACCCCTTCTGACCTTCTGACCTTCTCAGACACCAGATACACACAGACATATGTGCAGGTAAAACACCTATACACATAAAGTAAAATCAAACTTTTAAAAAGGATGTAGTTTATTCTGGAGGCAAATATGGGTGACCGACCCTGCCTGAAACATACAGATTTAGGATACCCCAAACTCCATATTACAACTCGATAATAGTTTAATAAGAATTTTTTAGAATGACAGTACAAAAATGTCATAAATTAAGGCACTTTTCAAATGCATCCATAGAAGCACAGGGTAGGCAAGCTAGATAGAGTAAAGTGGGGGAATCTCTTCTATGTCTCAGATGTTATCTGATGACACTCAGAGCCTTTGGGTTGGTGAAAGCTAAGGGTCTATTAAAACATGCCTGGGCTGGAGAGATGGCTCAGTGGTTAAGAGCACTGGCTGCTCTTCCAAAGGACCTGAGTTCAAATCTCGATACCATATGCCAGTTCACAGCTGTCTGTAATTGCCAGGCATGGTGGCACACGCCTTTAATCCTAGCACTCAGGGAGGCAGAGGCAGGCGGATCTCTGCGAGTTCAAGTCCAACCTGGTCTACAGAGTGAGTCCAGGATAGCCAGGGCTACACAGAGAAACCCTGTCTCAAAAAACAAAAAAAACATTCCTAAGGATTGTATCTGTTAGTCAGATTAGATCAGACAGAGATGGGTAATAAGGAAGCTAAAGAAGGGCCAAGATGAATAGTGAGGAGGCCCTGAAGATGCAATACTCCTGTCTCTCTGTTATCCATGGTGCTGGTGTTCTCATAAGTCTTGCAGAAGGCTTAATGAAGGGAAGGTGTGGCTTCTCTCTTCTTTCTTGTGGAACTTTCATTCACACTACGCTAAGCCTTCTCCCTTATAAACTCCAGTTCTCCTTCCAACTGGCTCCTCATGAAATGCCTTTCTGCGGGGACATCCTGCTTTCTCTGAGTGGAGTTCCCTAAAGAGTAAGAGAACTCGGAATGCTGCTGGAGGGAATTATGGGCTGTGTCTCCTACTGTATCATCGCTAACAAAAGGACTATAACAGTTCCAACAGGAGTCCTGGAAGGGGAACCATGTTTTCAGGCTTTAGAATTTTATCTCTCTCCTGAGACCAAAGAAAATCCCACAAGCCCTGCCTGGGAATTCCAAGTATTTAGGAGTATATTAGCACAGGCTCGTTTTCACTTGGCAGACAACCTTTGCCCTAGTTTGACCCACCTATAGTTAGGTTCCTCCAGTCGAGGAAATTTGTCTTGAAGTAATATTTTACTTGCTGTGAGATCAAGCCCTGGAAGAGATTACCCAGAGATGATGACAACTCCCTTGATGGTTTTCTTTTCTTTTATTTGTTTTATCAACCAAAAGTTTTATTTTAATTAAAACATACAAATTTGCCGGGCAGTGGTGGCGCACGCCTTTAATCCCAGCACTTGGGAGGCAGAGGCAGGCGGATCTCTGTGAGTTCGAGGCCAGCCTGGTCTACAAAGTGAGTCCAGGACAGCCAGAGATATTCAGAGAAACCCTGTCTCGAAAAACAAAAAACAAAAAACAAAAAAACATACAAATTTAATTTAAAAGTTCAAACACACTAGGAGATTGTAAAATGAAAAGCAATCTACCTTCCAGGTACCCTGCTCCACCTACCCCTCCAATCCTCACTTTTAAGGGCAACTCATAACCCCTTGTTAAACACTTTCCTTCCAACTGTCATGTCAGTGACTTCAGGAAAACATTCTGAAAAGCAACAAGAAATCTTTGTGATTGGTATTTATCTGATTGTAATATATGTTAGTCTTGTATTGTTCTCCAACAATAGATTCTTTCATTGAGTTTGGTTCAAGTTGGTAAATTTTTTAGTATTAACCATTTATTTCATAGGTTAATGACTGAATCACTTGGGTATTTCTCAGCAACATTAGACAATTCTTGATTGCTAATTAAAGTAGAAGAGCCTAGCTTACTGTGGATGGTACTATACTATTCATCTTAGGAAGGTGAGCCCCGGCTATATAGTAAAGGTAATGGAGCAAGCCAGGAAAAGCAAAAAGCAAGCCCCAAAACAACATTCCTCCATGGTTTGTGCTTCAAGCCCCTGCCTTGGTGTCCCTCATTTATGGGCTGTGACATGGAAGTATACTCCAAATAAACCCTTCTTTCAACAAGTTGGTTCGGGTCAGTGTTTTATCACAACAACAGCAAAAATCCAGCTAGTTCGGAAATCTACATTTTTAAGTTAATTCTCCTTATTCAAATTATACAAAAGATGTCAGTTTCCAAAAGTAATAACATTCATGATATTTTATACCTTCAAAGGCAGATGTTTCTTGATTAAATGAAGATTTAAGGTATCCTATAGGACAATTCGCTACGATTAAAAATATTTGTATTCCAGTAACAAAAAGGACATGTGCAATACTATGGTGATTCCTACTAGAGTCTCATTTCATTTTCTATTAAAATGATCAATAAGATTTAGTTATGAGCCAGGCAGTGGTGGCACATGCCTTTAATCCCAGCACTTGGGAGGCAGAGGCAGGTGGATCTCTAAGTTTGAGGAGAGTCTGGCCTACAGAGCAATTTCCAGGACAGCCAAGGATATACAGAGAGACCCTATTTTGAGAAGAAGAAAAAAAGATTTAGCAGAGCAGATCTCTTTTTCTATTAGTGTTTTTAGTAATAACAAAGATGTATAGAAAAAGACAATCTTGTTAGAATTTTTTTTTAATAATGCTATATCGTGGTCTAATTTCTTCTGTGATTTCTCATCTATTTTCCCAAACTAAAACCTTGAACAATACTAACGTTTAATATAAAATCTTATCAAAGCCGGACGTGGTGGCGCACGCCTTTAATCCCAGCACTTGGGAGGCAGAGGCAGGCGGATCTCTGTGAGTTCGAGGCCAGCCTGGTCTACAAGTTTGAGTCCAGGACAGCCAGGGTTACACAGAGAAACCCTGTCTCAAAAAACCAAAAAAAAATAAAATAAAATAAAATCTTATCAAGTACAAATAAGAAATATAATGATTTAGATACTAAAGATCAATCTTTCTTTAGAATTAAATTTTAAACGAGGTGAGGTGGCACATGCCTTTTATCCCAGCACCTGGAATGCAGATAAATGCGTGTCAGGAAATTCCACTGCTAAAATCCAAGGCTGGAATTACCAGAAAGCCCCTAAACTCCATGCAAAATGACGGACTTACGGGGGTTCTCTCCTCTCTGCCTGATCTGGGGAAACTCCAGATCCTCTATCTGAGGAAAATCACATTGCCATCAGGGAGATTACAGGGCCAATCCTTTCTCCAGATAAAAAACCTATTCAGTAAGCACCTGGAAATACTTCCCAATGTTAATGAGATATCTTAAGTACCTTAAGCTTTCAGCTGATGCCTCTACCTGCAGTTCTTCCCCACCCCTCTCCCCATAGTAATTAGGTACTGAGTTCCTCTTCTTAAGATAGGGCCATGCTGGCCTGGAGAGGTGGCTCAGAGGTTAAGAGCACTGGCTGTTCTTCCCAAGGTCCTGAGTTCAATTCCCAGGAACCACATGGGTGGTTTTATTTTTTTAAAACTTAATACAAACATTTTTTAACATTTATTTATTTATTATGTATACAGTATTTGCTCTACATATATGCCCAGGCAGCAGATCTCAATGTAGATGGCTGTGAGCCACCATGTGGTTGCTGGGAATTGAACTCAGGACCTCTGGAAGAACAGCCAGTGCTCTTAACCTCTGAGCCACCTCTCCAGCCCAAATACATGCTTTTAAAAAAAAAAAAAAGATAGGACCACGCTGCTGCATGTAAATGAAGTATCCCCTGCATTCCTAGCCCAGCAAATCAAATGAGTTCACCCTCAAAACCCCTCCCACTGCCCATGGTTTATAATGATCCTGTTCAGGAAATAAACTCTCTCCATTCCTCCATTGTGATCATCTGAGACTCGCTGTTTATTTTGGGCATGGGAAGGAAGGACCTTCTCCCTCCCAGAAAAATTCATCACTAGATCTTCCTGCCTAAGCCAGACTCCTGTTGCCCAGAACCCATGTCCTGGTGCAGAGAGGACAGTGTGACTCCCACAGCTGGTCACTGCCGCGAATCACCCCAGTAGCTGCCTCCGAAGCTTGCCAAGCCACCAAGCTTCTGCCATTTCTCTCACACCCAAGCCACTCACCATAGTGATCATCTGCTGCTTGATGGCAGGTTGCTGGCTGTTCCCAAGGCAGCCACCAGATCCACCTGAGTGAAGTCAGACTGGCTCAGTCCAAGAGCTCTGAGCTCCTTGAAGCTGCCAATCCTGGTGCTGGCAGCTTAGCTAAAAGAGCTGTGACCTTTCACTACACTGTAGAGAGGTTTTCTCTCTCCTGCATGCTTATCATAAGAGCTGTAATACTTGGTGGTGGAGATAACCCTTTCTCCCACCTCTCCGGTATATCTTGTAGCAAAGATCCCACCCTGTGTTTCATCCTTTTCTGTCTGGAAACCGATGTAGCCCAGACCTACTGGCAAAGAAGCATGCACTTCTGACTTGGCACCTGACAAGGCCCTAGCATCTGAGGAGAGTACCTAACATGATCCCAACAGCTCCCCAGAAAATGTAGAACAACACATGTGGATCTATGTGAGTCTGAGGCCAGTCTGATCTACATAGTAAGTTCTAGACCAGCTAGGGACATACAGTGACACAGTGCCCTCTCCCCTAAAAAAAATCCCAAAACAAAACAAACAAAAAAACTAGAGGTAGCCACTACAACAAAGTTATAGCTAGATCAAACTGACCAAAAGAAAGACTAAAATTAAAAGATATTTTTTAATACTCTGTAGATAGTTTGTAGAGTGTAAATAATGGTAAATATGGGGAGAAACATATAATCAGTCTAAGTTCCCCCCCCCATATAATGTTTTTACAAATTATTTGGGAATTTCACACAATGCACCCTATCACACTCGATCCCCATTCCTCCCTGGTACATCCTCCCACCCTTGTACCATTCCTCCCCCTCAAAAAACCCCACCAAGACCCAGTTGTGTTACCTATACACTCAATGGAGCATGGGCAAACTCTCAGTGTCCAGCCCCTTAAAGAAATCTGAGTCCTTCCCAACCCTGCCAGAAACCAACTATGAAGGACTGCACTTCAGCATCTACCACAGTTCCTTGAAGACACTCTTCAATAGCTTCCTGGCTGGACTGTTTTTATTTTTGCTTTTTGTTGTTTTGTTTTGTTTTTTGGGGTGTGTCACAGAAGTCTTCAATGTCTCTCATTAATCTAGTTTTAAAATATGCAAATTTTGGTTATTTAAAATGCCTATTTCCCACATCTGCTACCTTCCCTGAATTAAGCCAGGCAGAGTTCCTGATCATTTTAATTTTAGGTAAGTTACTCCTATTATATCTCACACATTAGGTCAAATAAAGAGGATTTTTTTTTAACCAAAACTGGGTCATAATAACGAGTAGATTTTAATGAATGCTATGATCCTACTAGTCCTCTCTCCTGACAACTGTACCTCTGTCTAATACATTTCACATACATCAGATCCTAGTGGTGTGAGACAGTTAAGTTATGTGGCCCCCTCCATGGCCTCTGCCCTCAGAAAACCCCACCAACTCCCAGTTGTGGGCCCTGGACACACAAAATGTAAATGCTTGGGAAACAGAGGGGCTTGCGGACATGTTTCTGGAAAGAACCATATCCTACATTAAACTTCCTCCGAGACTGATTAAATGCTCGTGGGAGAGGTTGGGATGCTGCAACTTATCCTGAGTGATAGATCTTTAGCCCCTATAATAATTAAGACTGCTATTGCTGTGATGAAACACTGGGACCAAAAGAAAGTTGGGGAGGAAAAAGTGTAGGGAGTTAGATTAATATAAATTAGATTTAGTGAATATCTAGGGGTTTCTGATACGGTCTCTTGATTCGGGGCATGAAAATCAACTTGGCTGTGAGCAATTAGCTTATCAGCTTGTGGAAAAACAAGGTTGAAGCAAGGTGAAACAAGGAAAGACTTAATGGAATAAAAAACAAGGTTGAAGCCAGAAAACAGGAAAGACATAATATTTGGCCTTGCATTGTTTCCAGCTGCTAAGTGGGAAGAGCCCAAATTAAGCTGAAGCAGGTGGAACAAGGAGAGATCCTATTTAAGGACAAGTGGATGGAGCCAAGAGAGCTGCATGGTAGAGAGTCCCATGCTAGAGAGCTCCGATGCTAGCAAGTCTTCACCCTAGAAAGGATAGCGAGTAGTTTGTATCCTCTGATGGAGAAAGTGTTGGTGGACTGATGACCAGATCTCCCTGAGGCAGAAAGAAGCTGGTGAGCAGAGAAAGCCTCAGCAAGACAGCAAAAGGCCAAGGACTAAACCCTGTGGCTCAGCTTTTGCCTAGAGGGGTTTGACCTGTCCGAACAGTGACCTAAACGAAACTGTGGCTGGCTTTAAAGACTGAGACAGAGCGGCAGAGTTGCTGATAGGAAGGAAATAAGTTGGCTTACAGACAGCTGAGATCTCCCAGAGAGAAGAAAGCATCAAGCCTTATTTAAGGTAAGACTGAAATAGCCAATTTACACTGACAAATCTACATCTGAGATATTCCAGGAAAAGGACTGCTAAGTGCATTAAAGGGTCTACCACAGAGACTGTGTTCCTGATGACTGAGGACCTGCCCCAGACACTGTATCCTTCTAAAAGGTTATGAAAATAGTTGTAATAGTTATCAGTAGGTTTAGTGGTTAGGTCATAGGGGTTGAAGGCATTCATAGGGGTTGTAGGAATTTATAGAGTTAGTAGTTAAGTGTTTATATTTGTTATAAGTGAATATAGTTTCTAATAAATAAGTGTTAATAATTTAAAAAGTTCGGTTACAAAAGAGTTTATTTGGCTTGTACATCCTGAATCACAGTCCACTGAGGGAAGCCAAGGCAAGAACTCGAACTGAGCAAGGTGCTGCAGCAGGAACTGATGCAAAGGCCATGGAGGGTGCTGCCTACTGGCTTGCTCAGCCTGCTTTCTTGTAGAACCCAGGACCACCAGCCCAGGGTAGCTCCACCCACAATGGGCTGGGCCCTCCCCCATCAGTCACTAATTAAGAAAATACTCCACAGTCTTCCCTACAGACCAATCTCATAGAGGCATTTTCTCAATTGAGGCTCCCTCCTCTCAGATGGCTGTAACTTTGTGTCAAGTTTGACATGAAACTAGCCAGCACAGCGCCCTTATCCACTTCTTGTCCACCTCTGTGTCTGACCTAACTTCCTTGTGACTAATAGGCAAAACCTTTTGGGATGTATCTACAGACCCCTAGCTTCCACCACCCCAAAGGCTCAGAATGTCATCAGATAGCATCTGAGGCCTATAGCAGGGATTTCCCCACTTTTCTGAAACCCATCTGCCTAAGTATTTTCACCAATATATTTTAAAAGTGCCTTATTTCATGACTTTCTTTGTTCTGCTACTACAAAAACTTCATCAAACTGTTATCAAGCTAAGTTACCATGAATTCAAGGTAACTTAAATTGGTGTTCCTGAGCCATGGTCATTCACTTTTGGCTTCAGAATAAACTATCTTTTATCTCCTTGAGGTAAAAGTTGTGTTTTTCCTACCCCTAGAGGCATTGCAGGTGTGACTGCTATGTCACATGTCCATCAATAGGTGGCAGAGAGGAGAAAGGTATTAACATTCAGTGTTCTGACCTATGAACACCTGATTAAATAGTAGCTTAACATGCCTGAAAAAAAAAAAAGCAAGCTGGATACCAACACCACTTTGGCACCATTTGATGACTACCAGACCAGTACCAGGCCAGCACCAGATGGGCTCCCAGGACAGGAAACAAACCAGAATCTAGAAAACTCTGCCTGGCTCTGGCTGTGGGGGTTGTGGGTGAGTCAGCCCTGAGGAAGTGATTGTGGGAGAGCCAGCCCTGCCTTCTGTCTGCTATGTGGTGGTATTGGCTAGAGAGAGATGCCCTCGCCTCCCTTTTGCCCTCACCACCATTGGCCAAGAGGAGATCTGACCCAGATGGGGTTACAAGATCAGGAGAGCTGTCCCTGCCCCTCACATGCTGCAGCACTAGGGAGAGTAGGCCCTGCACCTTTCCATAGTAGAACTGGCCCTGCAACTGGGGATTGATTGCAGGCCCAGAACCAGGGCTTTGAGTTGGCCCACCCCAACATCTACCCTGTGGATGAACTGCTGGAGGGCAAGAAGAGATCAGTTCCATAACCCAGGACTGAGGATCTCCATGACACTGGATGGTTACAGCATATCTGAGAGGAGTTCCAGTACTGATGGAGTAACGGAAACTAGGGGCCTTGTACCAGAGCAAGGAGACATTATAATGAACATTTGCAAGCAGAATTATTTTTTATGCTGGGACAAATTGCAAGGGTGTAGGGTGGGGTCTCAGGGGAAGTGGGAGATGGAAGGGAACAGGGAGCATGATGTAAAATTCACAAAATAAAAAATTTTTCAATTAAAAAGAGTTGTGTTTTTGAGTGAAGAGAACAAATGTAGATTAGAGTGCAAGGCAGTACCCATTATTACTTCTTTCGTGCCAGGATAATGACTACACCTTGAACAGGTCTCTAATAAAAAATAATTATTTTGCTTTTCTAGTATCTTAAATTTTATGTGAAATCTAGGTATAGTTGTAAAAAATAAAGTACAAATGAAATGGGATCCAGGCTTATGAAAAAAATTTTTTTTGAGACAGGGTTTCCCCGTGTAACAGCTCTGGCTGTCCTGGACTCGCTTTGTAGACCAGGCTGGCCTTGAACTCACAGTGATCTTCCTGCCTCTACCTCCCAAGTGCTGGAATTAAAGGTATGTGCCACCACACCCGGCTTTAAAGATGTGTAGCCCAGGCTGGCCTCAAACTCATGATCCTCCTGCCTCTGCCTCCTTCAGCAAATCCTACCGGCGTGCGATGAAATTTTTAAATTGTCATAGAAACTCATGAGTCATTCCTCAGTACAGCAAAATGATGAAACATCAGTGTTGATCAAGTACTTTTGGCTTCTTACGCTCTAAGAAAATAGTATATGTGTGTGTACACGTATGTGTACCAACAAACATATCCTATTCTACATAAAGAACATTTTTTTCCTGAGAGAAAGCAATGTGTTCAAAGAAACAAAATCTTTTCATGAATTCCACACACACATACATATTTATAAATCAATATTCAACTATCTCACATATATATATATATATATATGTGAGAAAGATTTATATATATACGAATATATATATGTGTGTATGGCAATTGAATGTTGCCTCTTCCTGAGTCTATCAGGACTGGGGAAACGGCTCAGTATTAGATCACTTGCCTAGCACACTTGAAGTCCTGGATTCAATCTTCAGAACTGACAAAAAGCAAAAAAAAAAATAGTTGTACTAAGAATGAAAAGTTCTAAATAAGGAGCCAGGGTGAAGACTCAGACTAAAAGCACTTTCTTCGTGAAGGGACTCTGGCCAGCTCCAGCATAGAGTATGGATCCAGCAGGCCTTGCCAAAAACCATTAGATTATATTCCTGAATGTAGCCACCAAGGTCTGTTCCCTCATTTGGCCACTTCTTCCTCCTGAAGCTGACTGACTACCAAGGTCCAGCTATGGAAGTATTGAAGTCCAGCAATCAAAATTCCCCTTTGGCTCACCTGATTAACATGCCCAATTAAAACTAAACACCTCCCAGCACTCCGGAGGCATCCGCAGGTGCGTCTCTTTGAGTTCAAGGCCAGCCTGGTCTCCAAAGTGAGTCCAGGACAGTCAAGGATACATAAAGAAATCCTGTCTCCAAAAACCTAAAATAATAATAATAACAAAAACTAAACACCTCATCCTAACACTGGATTTCCCCTTGTACCTTTATAAACTGCCATTTTCCTATGTGTCACATCTGTCTGTCCCCTCTCTATCCAGAGGCAGTCCTTTGTCCCCACTCTAGAATAAACACCTCTATCCTCTTTTGTCCCTTTTCTCCCCTTTCCTTTGTTCTCTTCCTCTTATCTCTCTTCCTCTGTCTCCTGTCTTTGTTCCTACTCCCTGCCCTCTGACCTTCCAGGGCAAAAAAAAAAAAAAAAAAAAACAAAACAAAACAAAACAAAACCTTTGTGCTGGCAACTGTGTCTGAGAAGTTGATCTTGGGGCCCTGAGCCAGTACTTTTTCTCTCACTTCTCTTCCAGAGGACCCAAGCTTATTAAGATTAATTTTGTCTAAATTCAGAGGTTTGGTTTTTTGTTTTTGTTTAGTTTGTTTGTTCATTTGTTTGTTTGTGGTGTTCTGTTTTGTTTTGTTTTTAGACAGGGTCTTGCTCTGTGCCCATGACTGTCCTGGACCTCACTATGTAGTCCAGGCTGACCTTGAACTCAGACATCTCATTGCTTCGGATGAAATTCGGCCTGTACCACCACACCTGGAATTCCTGACTCTGTTCAGTTTGGAAAAGTCATTTTCAGTTCACAATGTTCTTTTGGATTGACAAACTCATTGTAATCATCTCTAAACTCACTGACAACTGCTTTTCTTAAAGTGTCCCTGTTAAATTGGTGTCCAAAGGAGCCTGGGCCCTCTTGCCCAGGGCTGGGGGCTCTGACACAGAAGAAAAGCTTCCACCAAAGCACAAGGAAGGTTCCGGCTGAAGCTCTACGCTGAGTTCGTGACACGGTGACTTCTTTCCCAGCGCCTCAGGCCCCTGCTTTTCCCAGGCTACCTGGTGTTAGAGCCCTGGGCAACCAAGTACCTCATCCTGCCAGAGCTGAGTGCTGAGTGTTTAGTATCTCTCCATGAATGACTAAGAGAGGCACCCATAAGATGATCCCTGAGACTATATACAGAATGGTTTCCAAGGCAATCAAAGGTACCTGAGACCCTTGAGCACCTTTGGCAAGTCAGGCACTTACTTTCTCCTTCAGGACTGTCCAGCAGGAAGCTAAAAATTGGACTGTGCCTGTGCTCAGGCTAACCAGCAACTTTCACACCCCTCAGTTGACACTGTTCTTCATAAAGCCGAAGACGGAAGGCTGCCTGTTTATCCCATCTCCCCTGGACCCACCTACTTCTGAGCTGCTGCCTCTGTATCCTACACAGGCCTGGCCCTGTGACCAGTGTTGAATCCACGTGGCCAGACAATCCCAGAGATCTGTTTGGATCCACGGGCCCACTGCCTAAGCCCCTGGGCTTCCCGCGGCTGATGTTCACTTGATGGGCTGTTTAGGCTGACTCTGTGCACAGACAATTAAAGGGCACTAGCATTGCAGAACATTACTGTACAATGTGTGGATTCAGCTATGGTCCAGCTTTGCCTGTTGTCGTATGTGTAGGGCCTTCTCCCCAGAGCTGGGGATCGGAGGGTCTCTTCAGAGTTTTCATCCTGTTCTTCACTTTAGAAAGGTAGCTGGGAAAGTCTAGGGCTCCCAGGGAAGCCTGGAGAGATAGGGTCACTTAGATGAACCCCTACTCTTACAGGAATGGGA
Source organism: Lophiomys imhausi (assembly GCA_907164525.1). NCBI lineage: Eukaryota > Metazoa > Chordata > Mammalia > Rodentia > Muridae > Lophiomys > Lophiomys imhausi. The sequence goes on along the minus strand of CAJQZJ010013540.1, from coordinate 17,176,630 downwards.
TGCTCTTGGGAGTATTGTTGGGAAACTGCAGCGAGTACAGATGGGCCATGTACTGGACCTCCGGCATCGCCATCCTTTGACAGATAAACAGTGTGGTGTTGTCTAGTCCATGCTTAAGGTTGTAGCCCAGAATTTCAGCTTTTCCAGACTGGTAAGGGCGCAGATTCCGGTCGTCTATGTGCGTCTTGTTCTTGGGTTCAGGGTCCTGAAGACACAGGGTGGTGAGTTCGAGCCGCCTTGCCCGCAGTTGCTCCAGTTCCCTCCGGAGCTGGCGTGGGCTTAGCTCCGAATGCAGCTGGGCCCAAAACGTGCGGTTGAAGTGCTGGTAGAGCTGCCAGTCCAGCGCGCACCAGTGCTTGACACGCTCCTGGCTCTCGGGCGTCAGGTGGGAGATGGTACGCTGGCTGCGCGCGTTCACCTTGAAGGACACGATGTCATCCAGCTGCCAGTGCAGCCGCCTGCGCAGCAGCACCATCGACTCGTCAAAGTGGTCTGCGATGAGCACCAGGTGGAATCGGCGCTCCACCTCCGCGAGGCACTTGCGAACATAGTCCTCTTCAGCTGGTGCGTTGTTGTCGAAGCCAAAGTCAAACCACATGTTATTTTTTGCGTAGACATTCTTCAAGCCTACGCTCTCGTTGTAGTACTTCCAGGGGTCTGCCAGGAACTCGTCCAGGCTCTTGGCTCTCTGGAAGGCAGGCACAAAGGTCTTGTAGTAGATGAAGGAAGACTCCAGCTGAAAAACCGGATTCCGTAGGATGGAGAAGTAGAAAGTGTCATTGGGCATGACTTTCTGCACCTGTTTGGAGAAGGAGTAGATGGGACTAGAGACGCTGAGAGTCCCGTGTTGGAAGAACTGTGCAGCTGCCCACAAAGCCCTTACCTCCCTCCTGTCCCAGCTTCCCAGAACAGAGCCGGAGCCTCATTCATACCCCAAAGGAAGAAGTGCAAAGATTCAGGAACGACAACAGCAGGGCATGTTATTCCAGAACCAGAAATTCAGAGATGTGATAGAGGGTTGGAATCCCCTCAGGAAGACAGCACTGGGGCTACGTGTCTCATGCCAAGAGCAATTACAGGCCATTGGCAGCCTAAAGAGAATGGTCTGGGAGGGGTCTACAGAAAGGCCTCTCCAACTCTACAACACTGTACCCCACCTCCAGCCCTGGAAGCACCATAGTTACACCCATAGCTCCAAGCAAGGCAGCTGTAGCTCACCCCCTTAGCCACCTCCATGTCTCACACCTCAGGAGAGTTGAACCGCAGGTGGTTGCACATGATGTTGAAGTGATGATGCAGGGAGCCGTCCTGCTTCATGCCCTCCACGTACCGTGTCACAAAAAGCCAGGGGTAACCCAGATGGAAGCTGGAGCCCTCAGGCAATGCGATGGACAGGTTGTGAGACTCTGAAAAGCGGTAGAGGATATTGAGCACTGTGCTGCTGGCTGTCTTGTGCGTCTTGAGGAACATGATGTTGGTGATTGGTGGTTCCTGGGCCTCATCCCTGAGCAGACTAGTAGAGATACAGCAGGCCATCATCAATAAAGGAGCCACACCCCTTCAACAGCATCTCCCAAGTAGTACCCCTCTACACGGGGTCCCAATGCCATCTCCTCTCACCATCTTTCAGTGCTGTGCCCCAGCCCAACCCCACCACACTGCAATCTTGAGGTCCAGGGGATTCTCTCTGACAGCTATGACTTCCCCTGGCAGCAAGATGTCCTCAACAACTGTGCTTTCTGTTCCCATGCAAGCCATGGGGTACCCCAGGGATGCTCAAGCATTCCCGTGGGCCCCCAAACCTGCTCTCTGTCTCCTAGGGCATCTTGGGTGGCAGCAACCTTATGATCTCAGGCAAGGACCACCAGCCTAACAAAGGTCACCAGGCACCTTCCTATCTTAATGTAAACCAGTAAGACTGAAAAGGATGGTGAGGGGCAGGATCCAGTGGACCATTTTCTCAGAGGACAGTTTGCTCCTCCTTGTCACACAAATCCAAACAAAGAAGACATGAAGGAGAGGAAAACAAGACCTTCCCAGAATCTTGGGGAAATCCCTGGCCTGGGAGGCAGTTTATTGTGCAAGTGGGCATAGACAACCACCCCCTGCATGATGTAGCCCTGGCAGGCAGGGGGAGAGAATGCTTTGGGACCTGGTGACAAAGGGGAACAGTTGTGACTTCACTACCTGGAAGCCATGCTAAAAACTAGGCCATTTCTGTAGGCCTGGAGGTAACTTCTCGAGGCTTCTACTGAAGACCCAGCGCTTCTCAGTTCCCTCTCAGTCCAGGCTGGCTAGGCCAGACCCCAGAGCCTCCTCAGAAGCCTTCCCAGTGGGCTTGTCATCATAGGAGACAGGCCCAGAGCAAGCATAGCTCACCACTCTCTCCCAGAGAGGACATTGAACTCAGGGGGGCAGGGGGAGTGCGTGCTGGTGTTCTTAAAGCAGGCAGGATGGGGTCCTGGTACTGCTCTTGGAGCTGCAGGGGAAAAGCACAGCCTCCCAGAGCATAAGGCATCAGATGCACAGGACTTACGGTGTGAGCAGTTTGAAGTCCACATGCAGGAAACCAACCATCAGGAGCACAGCCAGCACCAGGAACAAGAGTACCACTTGGAAGGACCTGTGGGCAGTACCTGCTCAGTGCCACTTGGAAACACAGTCATGCCAAGTGCTCAACAAGGAGCCCTGAAACAACTGGTAAGCCCAGAGCAGGGTGACACAGGCCTGCTTGTCTCAGGACCTAGAACACCGAGTAGAGGGGGCTTACAGACCCTCCCAAGCCCCTGAGCTGCAGAGGGAAGACTGAAGGTATAGATGTATGGATTGAGCTGGGCCTCATCCATAGTAAGGCCCCAGCCTCCAATAGGAAAACGGTTTGAAATGGACCTTGGAAAGTGGCAGTGTCCTGTTAATAACACTGACGGGGGGACACTGGCATTAGTGTCCCCATGAGAAGACAAGCACTGAGCTTGCTTCCTCTCCCCACCCAACCCTACCCTGTGAGGACAAAGAGAGATGCTATCTTCAAGCCCAGGAGAAACCCCTCCCCAGGAACATACACATTCACACACAAACACACACACACACACACACACACACACACACACACACACACACACAAACTTCCTTCTCACAGACTCTAGCTTCCAAAGTACTGAAAGGAACTGCTCTTGCTTAAGCCTCCCTGTATGGGGAGGGACTACATCAGGCAGTTGGCTGGCAAGTGGACATATTGGGACAAAGAGGAAGTGTCTTGGCATTCCACCTGCTGAAGTCAAACCAGAAGCATTTTGGAGGATTTGCTGCTGCTCTGAAGCTGTCCCTGCCTCAAGCCAAGCCACAGTGAAAAGCACAATCCAGGGCCAGAGCTGCCTGGAGGGAAGACCTCCCATGGTGCCCAATTTATAGGCCATGTCAACCCAGGAAACAGAGCCACTGAGGCAAAGCCATTGTGGCCCAGGACACCCCCGGACATGTAATAGAGTATTAAGAAGACCATCACTTCCTAGCCTCAGAGATCCTGGGTTTTGGTTGTTTTCCTGACTCCTTAGCAATTTCTGCTGTATACCCTAGGGGTATACATTCAACTCTCAGTGTCTGGTCTGGTTTCCCAGTGAAAAGCCTTCCTACTTCACCTGCTCCCCAGGCCCTCAAGCATCCCACTGGCTCCTCTTTCCCAGAAACAGGATCATGATGGGATTTCCGCACTGATAAGCTCTGGTAGAACACTTTGATAGATACCAGGCAGAGCTGGAACTCATCCGAGATTACTGTGTCCCATACACCAGGTGACATAAAATCAGATGGTGCCCACAGTTTAAGTGGGCAACTAAATAGATTAGGTTAGGATTCCAGTTCTCTGAGAGCTGTCTCCAGCATCTGCATGGGCCTGGGTATCCCCCCTTGGCTTTGTTTATGACTACATGAGTCTTGGATGCTCAGCCTGGGAAACTATAAGATGTACTGGGTCACAGTTCCTATGTGCAGAGCAAACAACCTGTAATACCACCCACCTCTCACCTATATGTGAAAATCCACTAATATCCTGTGACTTGAGGCCCAATTGTGGATCCAAACTTTTATGTGTTTGGAGAAGGCAGAAAGTGTTAAGGGCCAGACTGGTTGGGTACTTCCCCTAAGACTCTGATATATGAAGAGACTTAGTTCTTTATCTAAAATCAGAACATGCTTGGCAAGGCCAATAATGGCCTGAGGCCAGGGCCTTGGGGGAGCTATGGTTTCAGATCCTAGGAACTCAATTTTTTCCCTTCCTTGAAGGTCTGTGGTTATCAGTCTCAATGCCATTGAGTGATGGTCTGTGGCACTTGGTGTGCTTGAGATATCCTATAGGGATATCTCATTTTTTGAATTGAAAAAAATTTATTTTGTGAATTTCACATCATGCTCCCTGTTCCCTCCCATCTCCCACCTCTCCACCCTAGCAATCTGTTCCAGCATAAAATATAACAGCTCATTGTGGAAGCTGCAGTGTATCTCAGTTTGTCCCACAATATTCCCCTTTGTTCATACATTCTGCTTGCAAATGTTCATTATAATGACTCCTTGCTCTGGTACAAGGCCTGCTACTCTGTCTGGAACCTCACTGGAACTCCTCTCAGATATGCTGTAACTGTTCTATGTCATGGAGATCCTGCAGTCCTGGGTTGTGGAACTGGCCTCTTCTTGCACTCCAGCAGTTCATCCATGGGGTAGATGTCAGGGTGGGCCAACTCAAAGCCCTGGTTCTGGGCCTGCAATCAACCCCACTTGCAGGACCAGTTCTACTATGGAAAGGTGCAGGGCCTGCTCTCTCTAGTGTTGCAGCATGTGAAGAGCAGGGACAGCTCTGCTGCTCTTGTGACCCCTTCAGGGCCAGATCTCCTGTTGGCCAATAGTGGTGAGGGCAAAGGGGAAGGGAGGGCATCTCTCCCTAGCCAACACCACCACATAGCAGACCAAAGGCAGGGCTGGCTCTCCCACACTCACTCCCTCAGGGCTGACTCACCCATAACCCCCATATCCAGGACCAGCTGTAGTGTGCTACCCAGGCAAGGTACAGGGCCTATTCTCCTGAGTCCTGTACCATGTGAGGGGCAGAGTGTACAACATTGTTTATCTTCTCACTGACTTCATCCCATTATATAATGGCCTTTTGTTGACTGTCCAATTACCCCCGTGCAAACAACATATAATATGTTGTACTTCTCAATAAACTTGCTTGTCATAACCCATCAGTTTATACAAGACCTCCTACTCCCCACTTTCCTGCCTTTTTTATTTTCTCATCCCCAGGCATCCCCTCAGGAACCTGTCACTGAAGAATGATCTTCTGGCCTAGATCAGAAGGGAAGGAGAGAGGGGAACAGAGCCAAATCACCCCAGGCTGAGCTTTCAAAAGAGGCAGGACCTAGTGAGGCAGTTCATTCCACACAGGCCAGAAAGGGATTATTGGCATGGATGTGAAGAGCCAGAGCTTTACTAAGCGGCTGCCTACCTGCGCAGGGAGGTGGCAGGTCTCATCTCACAGGACACAGTTCCCCTAATCATGAGTTTTCTCTGCCCTGTGCTTCCCTTGCATTTATGTAGATTTGCTAGCTTTAGTTGCCATTGTAGACAAAACACTTAACTAAGTTCCACTTCTGAGGACTCATTGCTAGAGCTGTCCTAGGTACCAGCTATTCTCTGTTCTTTTCCTAGCAGGACATTTAGGACAGTAGCAATAGGAACAGATGGCATACATCCTAGTTGGCTCCAATTCAAGGCTCTAGGCTGAGTACCTTTTCTGGGATATTTTCAACATTGTCATGTGCTGTACATGTCCCACACTGATGAGTCACAGTGGCCAAAGCGGGTGTGGAAGGCAGTTGAGAAGCTTTTGTCTGGTACTCTGGGACAAATGAGTTGCTCATCACCCCTCATTGAGTCCACCGTAAACCTCTGTCTCCCAACCAGGTGAGTCCAACCAGATCCTAGCATCCCTCACCACATATAGGGATGCAAGATATTCTTGGTTGCAGCTACAAGGCTTTCTTAGGTCAAAGCAGCAGTCACGTCTGCTGCCGGCTGCCTTTCCCTGATCTTTGTCAGCCTGCTAACCTACCAAGCTCATCTTCACCCTTCTTGGCCAAGGCCTAGAGTCAGCCATGTGTCCAAGGAGCACCTGGCCCCTCTGAAAGGAAATAGTCATTAGGAACCTTTGTCTGGGGGCTAATGATTCTTGCTGCTCCAAAGAAGGCCAGATCTTCAAGGTCTTCTGCATAGACAAAGCTGGGACTCTACATATGCAGAAGCCCTCTTATGGCTACACCTACCTGTCTAACTCATATACTACAGCTATTAACTTGGCTTCTTCCAGTCATATTTGTCCCCTGTCCTCCCCACTCATAGTGTAAACCCCAAAGGCACAAGCCATCATAGATGTGGGCATCCCATAATGACATTTAGTACCTCTACTGCACAACACAAAACCCCTCAGAGTAGCATCAATACCCACTCCCACCCCACAATGCCATTCAAAGTTCTACCCTAGCTAGGACGGGACATGCCACCTCTGCTGTGTGTCAGTCATGGCCTCAACATTCTCGAAAGTCTGTGTAGACAAAGAGCTTAGGAGCTACCCCGAGGAGATGCCTTGGTGCCTCCAGGAATGAAAGAGCAAAATAGGAATCACAGCAACAGAGGACCAAAGCTGGTCAGATACACTCAGTTTCAGAGGGTGAGCAGTGTTGACACAAAGACACGTGGAAAATGGAAGGCAGCAAGCCATGAGGTTATAGAGTCTCTACCAAAGAGTCCTTGCAGAGTTAGAGGGGATAAGTCTTCCCAATATTGACCTAGGTACCACCCCAAGTCAAGAGCTTCTTATGTCATTGTGGTGAACTCCCTGGGGAGGTGACTGCATGGAGCTGGACAGTTTATAGCCTTAGGTGGTTAGTGTAAGATTCCCACCTGATAAGTACAGTACACAGCCAGATGAAAGCTCATCTCTTTCTCCCCAGCCATTTCTTTGTTCTTCCATAAAAATCATTCCTAAACATGCTGCCTTTTACTGGCCTCCTCGCAGATTCATAAAATTTTAGCCCACACTAACCATATGTCTTATGGTTTGGAATGAGCCTTTATAGGAACAGCCCTGGTACCAAGTCAAGGTCCAGTGCTCCCAAATCACAAGCTGAAGAGGGCACCAAGCCCCATTCCAGGTGATGGTCAATGTGCCCCATAACAGAGGAGAGGCATCAGTGAACAATGGAGCTCCCCCATGGGTAGACAAAATAACGTCAGTACTTTCTTCCTTCATTTGTTTGTTTTGAGACAGTCTCGGTGTAGTCACAGATCTCCTGAAAGTTGCTACGTAGACTAGGCTGATTTCAAATTCACAGAGATCTGCCACCCTCTGCCTCCTGAGATTACAGGTGTACACTACAATGCCCAGATGTACTTTCATTTATTTATTTACTTATTTGCTTGGTTTAATTATTGAAACAAGACCTCACTAGTGACTGGGCTAGCTTTGAACTCACAACAGATCAAAGCCTGCCTCTGCCTCCTCAGTGCTGGGATTAAAGGCATCATTGTGAAAATGCTTCCTTAGAGAATGAAACATTCCATTTCATGGAAAGCTCTTTAAACAGGAAGGTAAACAACTCCAAATAACTTCAGCAGTCCCCGAAATTTACCAGATTCAATAGGCCCCTCTCTACCAGAATAAAAGCTGAGAGTCCCCCTCAGTCTTTAAGACTGAGACCCGAAGGGGTTGGGGATTTAGCTCAGTGGTAGAGCACTTGCTTAGCAAGCGCAGGGCCCTGGGTTCGGTCCTCAGCTCTGGAAGAAAAAAAAAAAGACAAGAAGACTGAGACCCAAACAGCTACCTAGAAGAGTTTTAGACCAACTGAGGCACCTGGGAAGGACAGTGTCCAACATGTTGAGCTGCCTGCAGGTTGTGCAGTGTGCTCTCCAGGTTCTCAGCTTTGTGAGCTGTCACCCATGTTGGGGTGGGTGGGCTTTGGTGATACAGCTGTCTTTGAGTTACTTCTGCTCCTTTAAGTAACCTCTCATATTCTGGTAAGTGACCCCAATAAAACTTATTGATTCACCAAATTGGACTTTGGTTTTATTCATACTTTGCTCTATAGTGGGTTCCCTATCTGGGGTGAACAGACATGTTTGTTGTCTCCCCAGGAAATGTTTGTCACACAACAGGCATATGCCATCACACTCTGTCTCAGTTCTCATCCTACACACACGTGGCCAACATGGTGGACACCAACAAACTAGAGCCAGGCTTCCTTATTTTACCCACTGCGCAGCAGAACTAGCCCCTAGACTGGGATCCAACAGCTGGTTTTGAGTGACAGTTGACCACAGGGACACACAAAATACATGGCCACAGCAACTTCCCACAGAGATATACATCATTCACAAGGTCACCTGGGCCCCCATGGACTGCTCTGTTTATGAGGGAGACTTCCTCGGGTCTCAACACTCTAGAAGCACAGGTTTTCAGTAGGCCTTCCACCATCAGAATTGGGTCCCAAGAGACAACAGGAGCCTGATATGGAATGCCTCTAAGCTAAGAGTGGCCGTGAAGCTTGCAGAAGTTTGTGCCTTTACCATTAGTAACCAGGAAACCTCTTAGCCCATTCTTTACAATATGCCAACAATACCCATGAAAAGGGAGGGGTGGGTGATTCAGGGCAGAGGGCAACCTATGGCTGTGAATGAGGGCAACTCTGTTGGGCTCACAGCCCATACATTCTTACAAACACAGGGACCCAGCCATGGGGCAGGACAGAAGTCATTGGATAAAGCCTCTAAGTCCCTGACCCCAGTGCCCTCACCAAAATCTTCAGTCCAAATACCCCAAGTAACCTCAATATCTCTGTGCTGGGGTATAGCTTTCTCATGCTCTTCCTAAACTCTAAAATGCTCTCCTGTCTGAAGTGAAACTGGGCCTGGGGTATAATTCTATGGTTGAGTGCTTGCTCTAACCACAAGCTGAGGGCAAATCCCTGGATTTAATCCTTAGTATCAAAAAAAAAAAAAAAAACAGTTGAAATCTAAAAAGACTGATTTCAATGAAGCACCAGCACTGATTTCCCCAAACCCAATCCAACTTCCTTTCAAAGTCAAATGCCATTAACATATTTTGACAGCTTCTTGAACTGTTCAGGAAGGAAAGCAAGTGCCCCCACTCCTAGGCTGGCCACCCAGAGCCATACCACCTTACCTCTGCCTGCCTCTCAAGATGTAAAGCATCCTGACTCAGAGCCTCCAGCAGAAATGGGCAGGGGAGTGCGGCCAAGACCTCCCACTGCCTTGAGTATGCTACAGCCAGCTTTTAGGATGCCAGGTAGGGAGGGCACAGTGGCTTCCGTGAAAACTGAACTTATGTCCCTAAGAAGAGCACCTACTGGTTCAGGTGCGGTGCCCAATGCCCCACCCCCAGTGACCTTGTTTAACTGCTGTATCCTAATGAGGAATGAGACCTCCTCCTAAGCTCCGAAGAGAAAGCTGGCCTTTGATAGGCCTCCCCTTCCTGTGTTACTAGGCGGGGCCCTGGCAGCTGGGATGTCTGACTAGAGGATTTTCTTGGTCAGCCTCACATTTTCACCTTCCTCCCCCCATTCCATTCAGTCCTCCTAGATCGATCTTGCAGCAAGGCACCCCAGTGGTAATAGACCTATGAGGAATTCAGATTCCCTAATTTTTGTGGTTAACAGAGATTTGGGAATGGGCCAATAGTCCTGCAGATGTGTAACCAAATGCCAGAAGTATTTTCTTCTTCAAAGCTTTCTTTATACTAAGAAGAGAAAAATGTTTTTCAATCTTGGGGTAAAAAGGGATCTTTGAAGGAGGACACTGATGTAGGAAATAAATACGAACATTTATTTGTAGACTTTGTTGCATGAAAATTTCTTTCCTAAGGAAATATAATTAAAGAAAAAAAATTTTTTTGGTTTTTTTCAACACAGGGTTTCTCTGTGTAGCTCTGGCTGTCCTGGACTCGCTTTGTAGACCAGGCTGGCCTCGAACTCACAGAGATCCTCCTGCCTCTGCCTCTGGAGTGCTGGGATTAAAGGCGTGCGCCACCACCGCCCGGTTTTAAAGAAAAAATTTTTAATCCCAGACCTCTAGAGGCAGAGACAAGAAGATCTATGTCTGTTCAAGGCCAGCCTAATCCTCATACCCAGTTTCAAGTCAGCCAGGACTACAGAGACAGACCCTGCCTCAAAAAAACCAAAGGAGGGGGAGCTGCCAGTTCCATATCAGTCAGGGTTATATACATAGTAAGACCCTATCTCAAAATTCCTTACTAACTTAATTAAAAGTCTGAGAAATGCTTAACATATTTAACACTTGAGAGGTGAGTCCATCTGGACAACATCCCATACCGACTGTCAAGATGAGAGCTGCCCCACAAAAGCACAGCAATCCTTGGTGGTTTGGTGGTGGCCCTGACCCTGTTCCTCATGGCTAGCTCTGATTCTTGACTTATAAGAAACCTTGAACACTGCCATGCTTGTGTGCCTTTAGACATCAGAAACACTGGACACCTTGCCTCCTTGCTTTGACCGGTAATGTGAAAGGAGGGCAGTATGCCAGGGTAGGCTGCATGCTTGGAGGACTGTGCCTTGGAACCCCTCCCAACCCAGAGAGCAAGGAGGACACAGGCTCCAGAGATGATTTCTTAATTACTGTTCCATTGCTGTACAGAGACAGCATAATGAAGTCAACTTATAAGAGAAAGCATTTATGGGGAGCTTGCTGACAGTTTCTGAGGGTTAATCTATAATCATCATGGTGGGAAGCATGGCTACAGGCAGACAGGCAGGCATGGTGCTGGAGCAGTAGCTGTGTGCTTAAATGTGATCCACAAGATGGAGGCAGAGAGAGAAGGAGAGACAGACAGACAGACAGGCAGGCAGACACAAAAACATAAAGAGGGACTGGCACGGGCTTTTGAACCTCAAAGTCCACCCCAAGTGACACACCTCCCCCAATAAGGCCACACCTCCTAATCCTTACCAAACATTTCCACCAACTGAGGACCAAGCATTCAAAAACTTGAGTGGTGGGCTTTCTCATTCAAGCCACTACATATGCTTGAATAGATTCAGAAATATCAGAGACTCTGAGTGAGGCAGCTGCTAGCCCCATGTACTAAGGATCTTGCCCTCAGCAAAGACGCTCCTGTTCAGATCACCAGTGTGTCCAGCTAATAAGAGATAGAGGCCCCCAAAATTACATTGTCTCAAGAAACAGTGGCTAGGGGTAATTTGGCTAAGAAACTGAAGTATAAGTGTGGTGGTGTGGCCTTGTCGGAGGAAGTGTGTCACTGGCGAAGGGTTTTGGGGTTTCAAATGCTCCATCCAGGCACAGTGGCTCTCTCTTCCTGCTGTCTGCCAATCTGGATGTAGAACTCTCAGCTCCTTTTCCAGCACCATGTCTGCCTGCACACTGCCATGCTTCCCACCATGACAATAATGGACTAAGCCTCTGAAACTATAAGCCAGCCCCAATTAATATTTTCCTTTATAAGAGTTTTCATGGTTATAGAATCTCTTCACAGCAATAGAACACTGACTAAGACAATAGGTAAAGAGAGATGTCACCACCAATCAGAGCAACAAGTGAGTTGGCCAAGATGGAGCCCAAGAGCACACAGAACATCACCTTGATGGTAGAGACACTTGCAGGAGATGCAAGATGAATTTCAGACCATTCCCCACTAGAATGGATATGAAATAAGCAGTTACACTGACAACCTGGAGAGAAACATCACTGACCTCATGTCCCAGGCTGGGATAGAACTGGAGGGCAGAAACAAGATACCTGCCACACAGAATAGGTGAAAGCTGCCAATGACTTACACTGAAATCCAGAACACCATTTTCCCAAGTCAAGAGAAAACCAAAGGGCTTAATTCATCTAACTACTATGTGTACACAGGTTTTATTTGTTTAGTTATTTGTTGGGTGTTTATTTTTTTGTTTGTTTTTCCCCTAGACAAGGTTTCTCAGACAGCCCTGGCTGTCCTGGAACTTGTTTTATAGACCAGGCTAGCTTTGAACTCAGATTTGCCTGCCTCTGCCTCCCAAGTGCTGGGCTTAAGGGCATGGGCCACTACCATTCAGCAATAGTAGCACTCGAACAGGGACTGAAAGTACTCAGGTTTTTGGTATGGTTTGGTTTTTCAAGACAGGGTTTCCCTATGTAACAACCTGGCTGTCCTGGACTTGCTTTGTAGACTAGGCTGGCCTCAAAGTCACAGAAATCTGCCTCCCTCTGCCTCCTGTGTACTGGGATTAAAGGCGTGCACCACCACGCCTGGCAGTACTCAGTTTTTACAAAGCTATATAAAGCATTCTTATCACAGCCTTATATAGTTTATAAAGTAATCCCCTTCCCCTCCCAGTTTTTCAAACTTAGTGTCCTTGTGTCCTGGTAAATTATCTTCCAATTATTAAACACTTAAACTTAGGTGGTTCCTGGAGAGACAGACAAGAGAGGTGTGGAAGGAAGAGGGAGAGGGAGAGAGGGGGCTTCACTACACTCCTTCCAACAACCTTCTCCACTGGGGCTAGGTGCTAGGCATAATTCTCTAAAGCCAGCACAGATCCCAGGGCTTAGATAAAATGCTTGGGTCTGCCAAGTAGTTCTCCAAGCTAGCAGCAGGTGAGTTAACGGATAAGCAGTACCAGGCTGTTCTCTGCCCTGCTCCTTACCTCCCCACATTCCACTCTGAATATGGGAAGGACTTCTCCACTTTACAGACACTCTCACACACGCTCAAACAGAGACACAATGGATCATAGTGGATCTCGTGTGCCCCCCCCAAACATCTGATATGTTAGCTGCTCCATGGTAGCAGACAGTGGCCCAGAAGGCAGCAGATTGCCCAGGACACATGTAGTCAGGTCCCCAAATTAGCACCCTTCTTTCAGGCTGGGGTCCCAGTTCCCTGGATTCTCAGTGATTTACACTGCCTGAGCAGGAAGAAGACATCTACCCTCATGCCACTGGGAATAGACAGGATGGTGAGATACAGGGTGGAGCAGTGGCCACTAGTCACAGGCTCTCCAGAATAAGGATCTGGAGGAGATGGCCAACCAAACAGATGGGCCAGTCTGCTGTGACCAAAGGGCTCTCCCTATGGCTTTCCTGAGACTAAGAGTCTGTGGGCTCTACCCCCTACCTAAGGCCTCAAAGTCTCAGGGATATGGCAGCTCAGAGCACCAAAAACTAGTTCCAATGGGGCATGACCCTGCCCAGAAGACACAGGAATCTCCAACTGGCCTTGCTGGTCCATGAGCTGCAGCATTGTGTGGGGACAGTTCCATCTATCTAGGGCTCTGCCTTCACTGATACCAGCTCTCCTAATATGCTAGGCACAAAGCCTGTACAACATGGAAAGGGTCCCCTCTCAGCCAGACACACAGCTAGCAGGGGAAGAGTGCCACCCAAGGCTGCTTGAGTCCACTAGTTTGCTTCTCCAGTTGGTGTTGTCTGGCCAGCTGGCATCGAGCCCAGCTCTGCCTCTGGCACAGATGACCAGAGAACAAGGGCTTAATTCTTGACCTCTGGGTTACAGAACCCACATTACCTGTTAAATGGGGCACTGGCAGCTATGGGCCAGGCCAGTGGGACCTGCAGTAGAGAGGGTTCCAGTTCAGGAGCTCCCTCAAGTGCATCCCATGTCAGGCCAGAATTCAATGAGAGCCAATAGGAGGACCCATCTGGCTGTCCCTGGGTTTCCATTTTCCAGAGTTGGAGGCAAATCTTCCCATCCAAGTTAAATGGGTGTTACACATTCCGTGATTCACCTGGAATGTGTCCTGCCACTCTGTACTCACCCCCTTTCCCGCTGTCCCAAAGACCCCAGGGCCACATAATCAAAAATATAGCTCTGATAACTTCACTGCTTGTAAACTAAGGAGGTGTCCAGAAGCCACACATTCTATAAAGAGGAGTCCAACTCCCAGGGCCACTGTCCCATGGAACACCTGTTCATATACCTGCTGGATGAGGGCCAATAGGGAAAGACTACTACAGTCCTGTAGATACAAAAATATCAGGATCCAGGAAGACCAACTGTGAATGGCCCATAAGTAGCAGGAAGGCCAGACCACACAGCACAGGCCACATTCAGGCCTCATCCAAATGCTGGCCAAGTCTTCAAGCCCCTTGTTATCTATAACCCCGCCAAGTGCTGTTCTAGAAACCATACAGCTAGTCTTGAACTTGTCGGGTAACAGCCTCATGTCATGAGGAATTGAGGCATGTTGTACTGGGAAATAACTCCTATCCATAAAGAACATAGCCCCAGCCTGACAGTTTCACTCCACCTGCAGAAACAATTTGCCCCGGTATTGGGAACAACCCACCCTGTTTCCCCGAACACACCCACAAAAGAACAGCTATAACTTCTGGTAGCTGTGTGTGCGTGCCTATGTGTTTGTGTGCTTGTGTACCTCAGCCTCCAAGCGTGCTCAACCTTCATCTCATAGAGACGCTGCAGCCACTCATTGCTCAAACAAAAGAGTCTCAGCCTGTTGAAATTGAGCCTGTCTACTTCTCTGCCTCATTTTTCTGACAGTGCTCTCTCTCCTCAGGACATTGGATCTACACACAGGAAGATGTCCATGAGTGTAAGGCCGTGGTCACCCAACGTCCTCTTCAGCACTGAGTCTATGCAGGACATGCCCCAGTCTGTCCTCAGACCTCGGCCAGGAATGTGCAGAAATGTCAAGGGGCACTTTTCAGGGGCAGCCCCTGGCCCTATCCAGTGATTAAGGACCATGCTGAGGAAAAATAGTTACCTCAGGCCACTTGCACATTTTTAAGAAAAAAAATGACACCAGGCTCAGAGGTGGGATACTCCACCATGAAGGAGCCCATCAGGGTGCAAGTTTGTGACTTCACAACAGTGTCCCCACTTTAGAAGTGCTTGCTCTCTGCTCCCACTGATCCTCTAGGGAAAAGGGTTCTCTTTTAATGCCTACAGGTCACCTACCAATCCAGACTTTTGAGATTCCAGATGGTCAGCAATGGGAAGTTGCAGCCAAGGTTCCCAGGCCCGCAGGAGCCTTCTGCATCCCACATGTCCAGAGGCAGGGTCTGGTTCAGGGTGGCCACCACTGGGTAGGTGTGTTGGGCCCAGTGAGCACACCCCCAACCAGTAAGGTCTCCATGTCTGCAACCATACAATACACTGGATCCTGCCTATCTTAATGTGGCATCTGTCCTACTTTTGTGAAGCTCGCTGCTCTAGAAAACCACTAGCCCCTTGTAGTCCAGGGCAGGGCCTGCCTGTGCCCCAGTCATCTTCCTTCCCTAGGGCTAAGACCTCCAGGCCATACACTCTCATACCACTGAGAAGCTGAGAGAGCTAGTTGTGCTCCTCCCACCATTCTGGTTAGGTAACTAGGTTTCATATTTCAACAGCTTAGCTGCCTGGAGGCGAAATCTTAAACTAATCCAAGCACAACAGCTCCTCCAGCTTGCATGCAGGAGAGTTCCTGTCTCCAGTGAAAAGGGATCAGTCAGCCTTTGTGGTCATCTGTTCTTGCTTTTTGAGACAGGATCTCACTATGGAACCTTAGCTAGCTTAGAACTTTAACTCAGAGATTGACCTGCCTCTGCCTCCTGAATGCTGGACTATGAGCAAGCACCACCACACCCAGGTCTCTCCCACAGGGGTTTTGTCATCTTCTGACTACAGCCTTACTTTTCTTCCTGTGTTGAGGTGTGAGACTGCAGGCATTAAGGCCATGGCTCTGTCAGAGGGTGGAGGTTTCTGGAGGATTCTCATTGGTCAGACAGCAGACTCAAGAAGCAAGTTCATTTTTCCATCTGCTTCTAACAATTTTTCCTGTATAAGTAGAACTCACTGCTCCCTTGTGTTAGGGAGCACTGGTCAGTGCTAATACAATTCTGGGTAGCTTGTTTTCCAGCTACATACTGCTACACCAGCCATGCTGGGATTTCACTGACTCTTAGATGCCACCAACTTCAAAATGTACTATCTTCAAGGCATAAAGAAAAGCTAGAGTGGATCTAAGAAGTGACCCTTCCCCAGGGTTGGATTAATTAAAAGGGAATATCACACAGCTAGTCAAGAGGACAAAACTACATCCCCTTCACCCCGTGAGCTCCAGAAACGAATGCCTAGTGAGAGCAAGACAAGAGTAAGGCTGGCATTGGCGGGAAGGGCTTGACACATACCTGCTTCGGTACCCTCACATTCACTGTTGTACCGTGCTCCTGGGCAGGGTGGCTATATCCTCTCGCTCCTCACACGCCTATCCTTCCCACCACATTTACTTCCCAATCTACATGTGAATCAAGAGAGCACTCTCAGGTCTCTGAGGTGGTTGAAGAATAGACAGCTAGAGTCTCATAGTTAAATTTTGAACTGTTTAGGAATCAAGAGGGTGTTATAGATCTAAGAAGATACTCTTAAAAGTGTGTTGCAACGGCTGGGCGTTGGTGGCGCACGCCTTTAATCCCAGCACTTGGGAGGCAGAGGTAGGTGGATCTCTGTGAGTTCGAGGCCAGCCTGGTCTACAAAGTGAGTCTAGGACAGCCAGAGCTGTTATACAGAGAAACCCTGTCTCGAAAAACCAAAAAAAAAAAGTGTGTTGCAAGATAGTATGAATGTTGAGTCACATATAGACCTTTAAACTCATGGAGTTGGTTAGATAGTAGAATGTTAAAGTCAGGGGCCAAATATGTATAAACTGGACATTGGGAAGGTATACTGGGCCAATTTAATCTCATAAATGTGGCATATTTATATCTATTGTTTTGTATAATACTTACTGTTATAAGAGAAGGAACCATCTGTTGGACTGAAAGGGGAAACTTCTGGGGGGAAGAGGGTGGAAGGGTGGGATAGGAAGGGGGAATAGGGAGGGGTTTGTTACTGAGATGTAACTTGAAGAAAAAAAAATAAAGTATTTAAAAAAAAAAAAAGAAGCCGGGCGGTGGTGGCGCACGCCTTTAATCCCAGCACTTGGGAGGCAGAGGCAGGTGGATCTTTGCGAGTTCGAGGCCAGCCTGGTCTACAAAGCGAGTCCAGGACAGCCAGAGCTGTTAAACAGAGAAACCCTGTCTCGAAAAACCAAAAAAAAAAAAAAAAAGAGAGAGCACTAGCTGTATGGAAGGACGTGATTCACAATTAACTTTATGTGAATAGTTTTCTACCAGCAGCAGCAGGTTGCAATTCAAAAATTTCCTGGAGACTGATGGCCTCAAAAAAACAAGGTAAGTGTTTTCAGCCTCCCAGACTGCCAAGACCCCAGGTCATGAGACTGGACAAGTCCTTGATAGTGAGAAGACCACGTGGTATGCCCATGACTGCCCCTGTCACTTCAGTGGGGGGCTGTCCAGTAACCAGAAAGGTCAAACTCTGCAGGCAATCACAGCCCACCACACCTGCTTACCAACCAGACAGGTCTTGAGAACAGGGTAAGCTGGGTGTGGTGGCGCTTGCCTTTAATCCCAGCACTCAGGAGGCAGAAGTGAAGGCAGATCCCTGTGAGTTAAAGGTCAATATAGTACACACGTAGTTAAGTTCCGGGACAGTCAGGGCTATGTAAAGAGACTCTGTCTCAAGACAAACAAACAATAACCAACCAACCAAAAAAAAAAAAAAAAGGAAGAAAGAAAGAAAAAAGGGCTGGGGTAGCAGAGGAGAAATGGCCTGGTGGGATCGATCATAGTTACCAATCCAAGACCTGCTTGGTATGACAGCAGATTCCAGTCAGCCCCAAGTAAATGAGCTGTGGTGCTCTGAGTCATCATGGTAACTGATTGACCTGGGGCTGGACAACTCTGCTGCATGGCAAACCATCCAGTGACAAGACCACAGTCCCAGAGCTGCAACAAGCTGGGTCTCCACAGGCCACCACAGGACAGGTGAGATTTGGGAGTGGGGCAACTGCCTGCCCACTTAGTCTGTCCACAGTGAGTTGGTAGGAGATCAGAGAAGGACCAAGCAGCTCTATCTGCTCTGCTTACCCACAGAAAGGCAGCTGAGCCCAGAGGGTGCTCAGAGCTGGCTCCTCAATAGCCAGTGAGAGACAGTAACCTGCAGGTTCCACCAGCTGGGAGGCCTCCAGGCCCACCAACCCTGCATGCCCAAGGTCCTGGCATCTTGCAGCAGCAAGCTGGAAAGCTCCAATTAGGCCTGAGCAGGCAGAGTCTTATAGGGATTCAGGATGCCTTTAGGGTCCAGCAGGGCCTTGAGCTGTTGCATAAGGTTCACAGCCACAGGTGGCTTGCTATAGCTGAGTACATTTTTCTTCTTGAAGCCTAAGCCATGCTCAGCACTGACACTGCCACGCTGCTCTGCTGTCCAGGCATACACATAGGGCTCCAAGGCCCCAAGCAACTCCTGGCTAAAGGCCTCAGCCGTCACATTCAGGTGAAGGTTGCCATCCCCTGGGGAACAAGAGAACAGTTAGTCTGGGAATCTTCCTTAGACTTCCAATACCCCCTGAGATGAACTCTCCCTACCCCCTAACCAGGTGACCGCACCCTGCTCATCCTGGTTCTGAACTGCAACTCTTGGCCCATTCCTTGAACCCTCCATGACTATGAATGGTGGCTGAGTGCCATCTTACAGCAGCAATGAGCCCCTGCTCAGTGTCAGGTGTGAAATAGCAGGAAGTCCATGGCTGTGCTGCTCCCCATCCCAGCACACGGGTCACCTAACTGAAGGTGTCAGAGTCTGGGAGGGATAAACAAGTCATTCCTGTCAATTAACACCATGGACCTAAAGCACCATCCTTTGCTGGGACAAGCCACAGAACTGAACTGATAAACTCAGCTACAGAGGTCACTGTAGAGACACCATTTTAAGGAAATATCTCTTACATTCTAAGAAACTGGAAATTTTGCTGGATTTCACAGCCAAGTTAATATAAGACTACATAACTAACCTGTTATTCTGCTATATGTGCAAACCTGTTTATTTAACCAGCCTTTAAGAAAACAATGTAGCTGGGTGTGGTGGCACACATCTTTAATCCTGTTATGCCCAGTTCACAAAACTGTAAGACAAGCCAGGAAGACTCCAACTCAATGCAAAGGCAAAAGGATCTTTATTCAGGGTACCAGCCAAGGCAAGGACAGTCTCAGTACTCCACGCAGGGAGCCAGTGAACAACAGTGTCCAGGCTGGAAAGCCTGAAGGTTTTAAGGGATTGTAAGGGAGGGAGTGGGCAGTTAGGGAGACTAAACATACAGAATCATATTTGGTCTTGTAAGATGGGCTCAGAGAGTCCTCTGACAACCCTGTTCTCAGGAGAAGGAAACTCCCAGTCAATCGTTTTATGATTAACAAGCCACAAAACAATCTTATCAGTCCTCTCAAGGCAATCCTCAGTTTCCCAGACAAGGTGTTCGAGATAGTTTATGGTCCAGGGTGGGGGTTAGTCTCACCTGCGAATACCAAGAGGTTCATGACCTGGTCTGGGGTGGATATCAGTCCTCCTTAAGCATACCAAGAGCCTCATTGAGAGGGGCTCAGTAGGGTTATTAACCAAATTTTATAAACATTAAGTTCTTTTGAGAGCTCCTTATCTATGACTCTGTCCAAATGGTCACTCAAGGCCTCTGAGAGAGGGAAAGATAAGTTTTCAAGACTTTTTTGCTATTTTACTTTTATGAGCTTGCTAAACCAGAGGTGGGTGGGTAAGAACTTGGACAGGCCAGCATGAGAGACTGGAGTTTTTGTTCTTTCAATCCCAGCACTTGAGAGGTAGAGGCAGGTGGATCTCTGTGAGTTCAAGGCCAGCGTGGTCTACAAAGTGAGTCCAGGACAGGCAGGGTTACACAAAGAAACCCTGTCACTAAAAACTAAAAAAGAAAGAAAGAAAGAAAACAACATAACAACCAACCTTACTTGTCTTGGATTTTCCCCTTATAATCAGCTTTTACAACCTAACCTAATGCATAGGTATAATCTTGCTATTCTTCTATGTCCCTGATCCAGAGGGCAACACATGTGTGTGTGTGAGTGTGTGTGTGTGAGTGTGCGTTTGTGCATGTGTGTGTGAGTATGTGTGAGTGTGTGTGTCTGTGTGTGTGAGTGTGTGTGTGCGTGTGTGCGTGTGTCTGTGTGTGTGTGTGTCTGTGTGTGTGTGTGTGTGTGATGGTAATCATTTGCTGAAAACAGCAAACAGGTTGAAAAACAACCTTAAACTTCAAATATTATTTGGCATAGGTGTTGTAAGCAACATGTATATAACTTGATGGTGTATGTTTACAGTTCTGTTTGCTTTACTGAGTATTTTGGGGGCAGTTGGGGTAAGCTGGAGTAAATAATGCAATCGCTTATAAAATTCTATTAAAGATTTCTGCAAATTATCCCTCTTTCCTTCCCCATGTGACCTTTCCTGGGCTTTTCAGTAAGTATAAAGTTCTTTGTTAGGGGCAGACAGACAAACAGCAACAGGAACATAGTCAAATTCACAGTCAGACATCAGGCAGGCAAGATAAACACACTACAGACACAGGGAGCCAAAAGAATTCAGACTTCAGATTGTTCTTGGTCAAATTAATTCAAGGGCAAGTTAAAATTTCTCTCTTCGTGGGATCCAAGATGATGCTGATCATAGAGCATTGTTATCTGAGTAGTAGGTGAATGAGGATAGTCACTGTGGAGTGAATGTGAGGTCCTGTAGCCTACTGTGAAACAAGGACGGTGTCTGAATTTCCTCTGTGAACACTGAGACTGGTCACCACACTAAATCGCTCACACAGTTCCTGGTAACACCCCCCTGAGATCAGCCAGCTGGGTCACCTGTCTGGAGGGGATCGTCGGCTAGAGCAGATCTAGCCCACGAACAGATTCAGCCCACTGCTCCAGCCACAGATCAGCGGCCCTGCCTGTCTACTTGAGATCCAGCCTGCAAGCAGACCTGTACACCCAACAGGGAAAAACAGCCAGACCACAAGAGCAAAGGTAAGTAAGATTTTCTTTCCGGAGTTCCCAACATGGTGGCACAGTGCACACTGTAGCGGAGAGGCAGAGACCTAACCCAGTCACAGCAAAGCAATTAGTAGCCAAGACTGAGTGCAAACAGAGCTGGCAACTGTGTGTTCCCCACAAATACTGGGGCGGTTCACTCACCCTAGCACCCAAGCATCTGAGGCGGTCAGCAACAGGCACACTGAGGCCGGCACCCGTCTTGGGTGAAGCTCCCTGCCTGCACGGTCAGCCTAGCTACAGAGCCAGAATGACTGGGTCAGTGAGAAGAGAACACAGGCCCAACCACAGCTTTACCTGCCTTTCTGAGGAGACCTGCCAGCTCCCAGGTCCTCAGAGGATAGCGCCCTCCGCACTCCAATCCCCTGTATATTGGTCCAATTGGGTCACAACCAGTTGAGGAGAGTGGCAGCCACTCTCCTCTCTGAGAGCCAGTCTATTAAAGGAACCTACCCACCATCTGGGGGTGGACACCAGGATCTCAGGATCAGCAAACCCCCAGAACAGGGAGTTTTTCTGAGCACCAAGATCAACTGACAAAAGAAACAGACAACACCAGGGTCAATCAGATGACAAAAGGTGAGCACAAGAACATGGTAAAAAAAAAAAAAAAACCAGAGCAATATGATGTCTCCACAATCTAGCAATAATGCTACAGACAACTCTGGTCATCCTAACACGACTGAAACAAAGGAAAATGACCCTAATCCTACACTTATATTAATAATAGAAGGCCTAAGGGAGGAAATCAAATACCTCAGAGAGCAACAACAAAGTACTGCAAAGGAGGAAATGGAAATGAATAAAGCGCTTAAAGGAATGGAAAACCTGAAAAGGCAAATTAAAGCAATGAAGAAAATCCAATCTGAGACATCCAGAAAGCTGGAAAACCTTAAGAAAAGAATCGGAACTACAGACACTAGCATCACCAACAGAATACAAGAGATGGAAGAAAGAATTTCAGGCTCAAAGGATAAAAATTGAAGAAATTGATACATCTGTCAAAGAAAATGTCAAATCTAAAAAAGTCCTGACACAAAACCTTCAGGAAATCAAGGACACAATCTTGAAAAGATGAAATCTCAGAATAATAGGAATAGAAGAAAGAGAAGAGTCCCACCTCCATGGACCAGAAAATATCTTCAACAAAATCATTGAAGAGAATTTCCCAAATCTAAAAAAAAGAGATGCCTATAACTGTACAAGAAGCTTACAGAACTCCCAAATAAATTAGACCAGAAAAGAAAATCTTTCCTCCACATAATAATCAAAACACTAAATGTACAGAATGAAAAAAGAATATTAAAAGCTGCTAGGGAAAAGGGTCAAGTAACATATAATAGGAAACCTATCAGAATCACACGACTTTTCTTCAGAGACGCTAAAAGCCAGAAGGGCCTGGACAGATGTCTTGCAGACCCTAAAAAAACACAAATGCCAGGCCAGACTACTATTCCCAGCAAAAATGTCAATCAACATAGATGGAGAAATCAAGATATTCCATGACAAAGCTAAATTCAAACAATATCTATGCACAAATCCAGCTCTACAGAAGATGTTGGAAGGAAAACTCCAACCCAAAGAGGTTAACTACACACAAGAAAACACAGGAAGCAAATAGCATGCCTGCAGCAAAACCAAAAGAAGAGAAGCTCACTCACACACTATTTCCACCAACATCAAGATGGCAGGAAGAAACAATCACTGGTCATTCATATCTCTCAACATCAATGGACTCAATTCCCCAATAAAAAGACACAGGCTAGCAGAATGGATATGAAAACAGAATCCCACGTTCTGCTGCTTACAAGAAACACACTTCAGCAAAAAAGATAGGCATTATCTCCAACTTAAGGGCTGGAAAAAGATATACCAAGCAAATGGACCCAAGAAAAAAGCTGCAGTGGCCATTCTAGTATGCAATAAATTGGACTTTCAACCAACATTAATCAAAAGAGATGGGGAAGGACACTACATACTCATCAAAGGAAAAATCCACCTAGATGAAATCTCAATACTGAACATCTATGCCCCAAATGTAAGACCACCCTCATTTGTTAAAGAAACACTACTGAAGCTCAAATCCTACATTGAACCTCACACATTAATAGTGGGAGACTTCAACACACCACTCTCACCACTGGACAGATCAACAATGCAGAAACCAAACAGAGAAATAATGAACCTCACAGACACCATGAATCAAATGGACCTAATTGATATGTACAGAACATTTCACCCCAAAACAAAAGAATACACTTTCTTCTTGGTACCTCACGGAACGTTCTCCAAAACTGACCACATAGTCGGTCACAAAGCAAGCCTCAACATATACAGAAAAATTGAAATTACCCCTTGTAACTTATCAGACCATCCTGGAATAAAGCTAGACTTCAACAATAACAAACAAACAAACAAACAAAAAGCAGACAGCCTGCAAACATATGGAAACTGAAGAACTCTCTACTCAATGACCTCTGGGTCAGGGAAGAAATAAAAAAAGAAATTAAAGTCTTCTTAGAACTCAATGAAAATGAAGGCACAGCATACCCAAACTTATGGGACACATTGAAAGCAGTGCTAAGAGAAAAGTTTATAGCACTAAGTACCTTTAAAAAGAAACTGGAGAGTTCCTATACTAGCCACCTAAAAGCACATCTGAAAGAGCTAGAACAAAAAGAAGCAAACACTCCCAAGAGGAGCAGACAAGAGGAAATTATCAAACTCAGGGCTGAAATCAACAACTTAGAAACAAAAAGAACAATACAAAGAATTGACAAAACCAAGAGTTGGTTCTTTGAGAAAAATCAGCAAAATAGACAAGACCTTAGCTAAACGACCTAAAAGGCAGTGGGAAAATACCCAAATCAACAAAATCAGAAATGAAAAGGGGGAAATAACAACAGACATTGAGGAAATCCAAAGAATCATTAGGTCCTACTTCAAAAACTTGTACTCAACAAAATTTGATTTTCTAAATGAAAATGGACAATTTTCTTGATAGATTCCACCTGCCAAGGTTAAATCAAGAACAGGTAAACAAATTAAACAGTCCTATAACCCATAAAGAAATAGAAGAAATCATTAGAAGTCTTCCAACCAAATAAAGCCCAGGCCCAGATGGTTTCAGCACCGAATTCTACCAGACATTCAAAGAAGAGCTAATACCAATATTCTTCAAACTCTTCCACAACAGAGAAACAGAAGGAATACTGCCAAACACATTCTATGAAGCCACAGTCACCCTGATACCTAAACCTTACAAAAACCCAATGGAGAAAGAAAATTTCAGACCAATTTCCCTTATGAACATGGTTGCAAAAATACTTAATAAAATACTTGCAAACCAGATCCAAGATCACATCAAAAGTATCATACACTATGATCAAGTAGGCTCCATCCCAGGGATCCAGTGGTGGTTCAACATTAGAAAATCCATCAATGTAATCCACCACATAAACAAGCTGAAAGAAAAGAACCACATGATCATCTATCTCAGTGAATGCTGAAAAAACTTTTGACAAAATACAGCACCCCTTCATGTTAAAAGTCTTGGAGAGATCAGGCATACAAAGACAGTACTTAAACATAATAAATGCAATTTACAACAAGCCAATAGCCAACATCAAACTAAATGGAAAGAAACTTAAAGCATTTCCTTTAAAATCAGGGACAAAGCAAGGCTGCCCAGTCTCTTCGTGTCTCTTCAAGATAGTACTTGAAGTTTTAGCTAGAGCAATAAGACAACTAAAGGAGATCAAGGGGATACAAATTGGAAAGGAAGAAGTCAAAGTGTCCCTATTTGCAGATGACATGAGAGTATACATAAGTGACCCCAAAAATTCCACCAGAGAACTCCTACAGCTGATAAACTCCTTCAGCAACGTGGCTGGATACAAAACAATTCAAAAAAATCAGTAGCCCTTCTTTACATAAACGATAAATGGGCTTAGAAAGATATAAGGGAATCAACACCCTTCACAATAGCCACAAATAATATAAAATACCTGGGGGTAACTCTAACCAAGCAAGTGAAAGACCTGTATGATAAGAACTTCAAGTCCCTGAAGAAAAAAATTGAAGAAGATATCAGAAGATGGAAAGATCTCCCTTGCTCATGGATAGGTAGGACCAACATAATAAAAATGGGCATCTTACCAAAAGCAATATACAAATTCAATAAAATTCCTATCCAAATACCAACTCAATTCTTTACAGATATGGAAAAAACAATTCTCAACTTCATATGGAATAACTAAAAACCCAGAATAGCTAAATCTATTATGTACAATAACAAAACATCTGGAGACATCACCATCCCAGATTTAAAGCTGTACCACAGGGCAATAGTAATAAAAACAGCATGGTACTGGTATAGAAACAGACCACTTGACCAATGGAATCGAATCGAAGACCCAGAAATAGACCCACACACCTACGGTCACTTAATTTTTGACAAAGAAGCCAAAACCATACAACGGAAAAAGGAAAGCATCTTCAATAAATGGTGCTGGTCTAACTGGATCTCAACATGTAGAAGAAGGCAAATAGATCCATACTTATCACCCTGTACAAAACTTAAGTCTAAGTGGATCAAAGACATCAACATAAATCCAGACACACTAATGTTAATAGAAGAGAAAGTGGGGAAAAGCATGGAACTCATTGGCACTGGTAGCAACTTCCTGAACAGAACACCAATAGCTCAGGTGCTAAAACAATCAATCAATAAATGGAACCTTATGAAATTGAAAATCTTCTGTAAGGCAAAGGACACTGTCCTTAGAACAAAATGGCAGCCTACAGACTGGGAAAGGATCTTCACCAACCCAACATCCAACAGAGAGCTAATATCCAAAATATATAAAGAAATGAAGAAATTAAACACCAAAAAATCAAATAACCCCATCAAAAAATGGGGTACAGAGCTAAACCAAGAATTCACAGAAGAGGAATCTCTAAAGGCCGAGAGGCATTTGAGGAAATGTTCAACATCTTTGGTCATCAGGGAAATGCAACTTAAAACAACTCTGAGATTCCATCTCACACCTATCAGAATGGCTAAAATCAAAAACTCCAGAAAGATAAACATGGTATGTACTCTCTTATAATTGGCTATTAACCATACATCACAGGATAACTATCCTAAAACCCACAGACCCAAATAGATAGGAACCTAGCATATCTATCCTAGGAAAAATTTCACCCAGCAGTGAGTCATGGAATCTGCTGCAGGTTAGTGGAACACCTTACCCTAGATGGTGTGCCATATCAAGCCCCAGTACAAGTGGAAGCTCTTGGCCCTCACGACTGAAGAACTGAGGGAGTATGATATTTGAGAGCCCACCTCATCTGAGGAGAAGGGGAGTACCAAGTAGAGGAACAATGAGGGAGGGAGGGAAGGAGAGAGGAGGGAGGAGGGAAAGAGGGAGGAAACTATGTTTTAGAAGTAACTTGAGAAAACAAAATAATACTCTTTTAAGGAAAGAGTTAATAAGCTTTAAAAATATAATAAAAATACAATATAAAAATTTCAAACTATAATTTGCCAAAGGTATACTTGCCTTACTGGCATGAAAGGAAAAATGGCCTTAATTTCAGATTGGAATGTTAGACTGCAGGTGGCCACATAGCTTACACAAACTTGATAGCAGCCTAAAAGTTTTTTGGGTTTTTTGTTTGTTTGTTTTTTTGTTTTGTTTTGTTTTTTGTAGATATAAAGGATATTTTCATGGTTTAGCATTAAAAAGTAGATAAGAGGTTTAAAATACTATAAATAAATTAAAGGTTACTGCAGTTCAATCTGGTTTTCTAAACCTTCAAGAGTTGAAAAAATTTGGAGCTAAGGTAAAATATATGACATGCGTGGTGTTAGCCCATGCCTTTAACTCCAGCAGAGATAGGAGGATCACTATAGAGTTAGTTGTCTTATAAATTCTAGAGTTACAAGGAACAGGGTGGTGACAGTGTACATCCTTAATCCCATCATTTTAGAAGGATACACCCTTAATCCTAACACACTAGAGATAGAAACCTGCAGATCTCTGAGTTCAAGGTCAGCCTGACACAAAACAAGCTCTAAATAGAGAAAAACTTTGATCCAGGGGTGGTGGTGCACATCTTTAATCCCATCAGTTGGGAGGCACATGCCTTTGATCCCAATACTTAGAATGCAGAGACAGGCACATAGGATTTGGAAGGATTTAAGTTTAAAAGCTACTCACAAAAGGCATGGTGAAATTCAAAGCAAATTGTCCTTTGAGATCTCAAAATATATACACTTAAAGGTTTGTTTAGTTCCAAAATATCAAAATAACCTCTTTTTTAATCTCAATTGAAAGATAATACTTTTTATATTGTCAAAAAAAAAAACAAATTTGCTCCAGGAAAAATATTACCTGGCCACCCTGCTCCCCCCCCCCAAAAAAAAAAAACAAGTAGTGTCCCAGAGTTAGGATTAGAGCAGGGCTCTGTTCTTATTTTTCCAGGAGATTTAAAGTATCCATCTAAGGAATCCAGGGACAACTGGACAACTGAAACCTCAGAAGAAAACAGATCAGACATCAAAGAAGACAAGTAGCCCAGATGATCCAGCCTTGCAGACTTCCTCAATAGCTGTTTCCTCAAAAGTCTACAACCACAACAATTCAAAATCGCTAAGATTGTTCAGCCCCACAGACTGTTCCAGCCAGAACTTCAGTAAAGCCCTGAAGTTCAGCTTCTATGTAAAAACTTCTTAGGATACCTAAATAGCTGAGCACAAAAAGACTGAACATCAAATGATTCTATTAACATTATTAACCATTTTTTCCATTCTTATTTGGGTCCCAAAGAGGTTTACTATATCCCAAATCAGAAGAAGTCATTTTAAGAGAGTGACGTCCCATCTCCAGAAGGTGGGGTGGGTGTTTCCCCCCCTTTGGTCATTTGATGGGTTACAGACAATCTTGTTATTAGAGGAAGAGATTACAAGCTGTTAAATGGTCTTGTTAAATAGGTTTTGGAGGTTATACCCAGGGACTTCTCTCTTTTTCTTTTCTGTATCCTTCTTTCTCTCCTATGTAGGGGTAAACAGACTTGAGAAAAAAATGGGATATAGACATAATATAGGAATGATAAAGAAAAAAGGACAGATTATTGAATATGTCCTTATACCTTTGTATATTGATACAAAATTTAATTATATTTGGCTAAATCAGCATTGATCTTTGCATATTGATGCAAAATTAAGATTATATTGGGCTACATCGGTATTGATCTTTGTATATTGATACAAAATTAAGATTATATTTGGCCACATTGGTATTGATCTTTATATATTGATACAAAATTAAGGTTAACTCTTTTTAAAGTATTGTACCTAGGTAATGCTTAAAAATGAAATGTGAGGTTTGGCCTTTTGCTACCAACTGTCATAAACTGTTTAGGATAATTAAGAAATGCAAACTAATAGTCATTCAAGCACGTCATTTTGTTAGGTACTAGGACAGTCTATCACAGTTATTTTCTAAGCTAATCAGAAATCAAGTTGCTAAGAAACAAGCAACATTTGCTTATCCAAATATAAGAGATAGATAGGTGGTCTTCAAAAACCTCAAGAGATCTGCAGAATATGGCATTCAAAGATGTTTTCTTTTTTTTTTTTTTTTGGTTTTTCGAGACAGGGTTTCTCTGTGTAGCCCTGGCTGTCCTGGACTCACTTTGTAGACCAGGCTGGCCTCGAACTCGCAAAGATCCGCCTGCCTCTGCCTCCCAAGTGCTGGGATTAAAGGCGTGCGCCACCACTGCCCGGCTCAAAGATGTTTTCTTAACTTAAGATTTTTTTGATAACGAAACATGTCAGCTCCTGACAGCACCCCCTATTCTACTCCAAGTAGAAGATGAGCATTGAAGAATCTCCAATTGTAGATGGTTGAATTGGTGGCAAGCCTATCTCTTGGCAAGAAAAATCCCTTGCTTCAACTGTAGACAGACTGCTGTCCAAAAAGGACAAAACTTGGAAGCAAGTAAGTCAACAGCCTAGCTCTGCCAAGACAGGGTAGGCAAGTCCTTCATAATTCCTGCTTTACAGTCAATGTCTGTCAGAGAAATGGGGCCAAACGGCTGAAGATTGATGCTGTAATGTATGGAGAGAAAATGGGAACTGGCCGGGCAGTAGTGGCGCACGCCTTTAATCCCAGCACTTGGGAGGCAGAGGCAGGCGGATCTTTGCGAGTTCGAGGCCAGCCTGGTCTACAAATTGAGTCCAGGACAGCCAGGGCTACACAGAGAAACCCTGTCTCGAAAAACCAAAAAAAAAAAAGAAAATGGGAACTGTCCAGGCAGCCACTGGTATGTCATTTCTTAGTTTTGGAAGCTGCGGGCCCTGCACTTACTACATAATCAGGTCTCTGAGGTGGTTGAAGAAAAGATAGCTAGAGTCTCATAGTTAAATTTTAAGTTGTTGGGGGCTGGAGAGATGGCTCAGCGGCTAAGAGCACTGCCTAGTGCTTATCCAAAGGTCCTGAGTTCAATTCCCAGCAACCACATGGTGGCTCACAACCATCCACAATGTGATCTGGTGCCCTCTTCTGGAATGCAGGTGTACATGCAGATAGAGCACACATATGCATAAAATAAATAAAATAAATCTTTAAAAAAAATTTTGAGTTGTTTAGGAATCAAGAGGGTGTTCTGGATCTAAGAAGATATTTTTAAAATTGTGATGTAAGTTAGTATGAAAGCTGAGTTAGACATAGAACTTTAAACTCATGGAGATGGTTAGATAGTAGAATGTTAAAGTCAGGTGCCAAATACATATGGACTGGACATTGGGGATGTATGCTAAGCCATATAACTCTCATAATTGTGGCCTAATTATTTCTGTTGTTTTGTATTGTATTTATTGTTATAAGAGAAAGAGCCATTTGTTGGACTGAAAGGGGGAGCTGTTGGGGGGAAAAGATATGCCTTAAACTTAAAAAAAAAAAGAGAAGAGGATGGGGGGATTGAGGGGGAAGAGGGTGGGACAGGAGGGGGGAGTAGGGAGGGGATTTCGATTGAGATGTAACTTGAAGAAATAAAAAAAATAAATTAAAATAAAATAAAAGATGTTATGCTCAAAAAAAAAAAAAAAAACTTTCTCTCCTTAATGCGACACCAGTGTACTTTAGTGCCCTCAGGCTAGCTTTGATGTGTTTAACTCAGTTCACCACAGTGGAACTGCACAGCTCCCAGGGGCAGTATGACATGGTGCTCACCTAAATGCCCATATCCCACCACATGCTTGGCACTCGGGCCGAGGCGGGTGCGGAGGTCGACCACAAGATCATAGAGCCGTTCCACAGGGAGGGATATGTCATACTTGAACACATAGCCGTCACGACTGAGCGCCTCTGTGATCCTCTCCCGAAGGGCCCACAGCACCTATGGCAGTGAAAGGACACGCACAGTCAGAGCACAGCACAAGCAGGCTCCTGGTCAGGGCTCACGCAAATGGTGCTACTTTAACCCGCATTTTCTCAGAGGAGCTAGATGGGCAAAGCCCTAGGCTGTTGGAGGGACCAGCATTGTGACAACGCTGTGACAGAGACTTTAAAAAGATAGACTATTACCAGGTGGTTGTGGCTGGTGGCGCATGCCTTTAATCCCAGCACTCAGCAGGCAAAGGCAGGTGAATCTCTCTGAGACCAAGGCTCTACAGAGAGAGTTCTACAACACCCAAGGTCACACAGAGAAACCCTGTCTTGAAAAATAAACAAACAAAAAAAGTCACATTTCCTCTCACATGTAGAATCTATATTTAACTGAATGTATACGTATACACATGTGGCACAAAAACATAAGAGGACCTCTGTGGGGCAAAGAAGGGGACCCATGGGGGGAAGGAAGCAAGCACTGAGGGTGGTGACAGGGAAACAGATGTGAGTAAGACACAATACACATGTCTAACAATGTCACAACAAAGACCATCAGAATCTTTCATAAAAGAAAGGACAGAGGCTGGAGAGATGGCTCAGTGGTTAAGAGCACTTGTTGCTCTTGCAGAGGACCCAGGTTCTGTTCCACCAGACTTTGTGGCTAACAACAGTCTGTAGGTTCCAGGGGATCCAGTGCCCTCTTCTGACCTCTACAGGCACAGGTATGCATGCAATGCATAACATACAAGCAGACAAAACACTCATACGGGTAAAATAAAAATGAATAAACCTTTAAAAAAAAAAAACAGCAAAGGCTGAGTGTGAATAATCTTAACTTTTCCAGATTCTCATTTGTTCCTAATGTTACCTGAGCTAAGACCACCTGATGCCTCGTCACTAAGTAGCACTCTGAATTCATTTGCATAGACAGATGCTTAGCAGGCAAGATGTTCAGGCTTTCTGAGGTATTTGCTTCCCATGAGTCAGACATGCTCCTGTAAAAAAATCCTAAGAAATCCATAAATCCATTTATCTCGTCAAGCTAGGCTTGACTCTTTCTTTGGTCTGGCCTTATCCTCCTTATCTAGAGTAAACACATGTTTATATCTTCCTGGGAAAGCCATGTAACAGCCACCTCAAAACGTACAGCACTTGGGATGTCTTTAGATCCACACAAGGCACACCTTCCTAGGACATGTAAGAAAACCCACAGCTAGACCAGCTCGTGGGCTAAAGCATTTGCTGTGGCAAGCCCAATGACCTTATTCAACCCTAGAACCTAAGGTAAATGAAGAAAACTCCCAAAAGTTGTCCTGACCTCAACACATTTGCTGATGCATGACTCCCCAACACACACACACACACACACACACACACACACACACACACACACACA
>CAJQZJ010013540.1:17122080-17137995 GCA_907164525.1 Lophiomys imhausi | reverse complement strand
TCTCTCTCTCTCTCTCTCTCTCTCTCTCTCTCTCTCTCTCTCTCTCTCTCCTCTCTCTCTCACACACACACACAGCATGGGAGCACTAGGCCTGTGGTATCTATGTGGTTGTTTCCAGAAATATTTAACTGAGGTAGAAAAACCCACCTTGAATGTGGATAGCACACACCACCACCCAGCTTGATTAAATGGCTTGAGGAACCAGAATTCTCTTTCTGCTTCCTGACACAATGTAACCAACTCCCTCAGACTCCTGCTTCCTGACACAATGTAACCAGCTGCCTCACACTCCTGACTCAATGTAACCAGCTCCCTCATCCTCCTGCCACCATTCTTTCCCAGCCACAATGGACTATATCCTCTTAAACTGTGAGTCAAAACAAACCCTTCCTCCTTTAAGTTACTTCTGTCAGCTATTTTATTTCATCAATGAGAAAGTAACTAATATAGCAAGGGTCAAGGGAAGGGGACTCAAGGGTCCTTGTAGGTAAGCTGCTAGGGTGTGACTCCATACCAACTTAGCCTTGGCTAACCGTCCTCATTGTCCCATTCCTGGAAGTCTGGTAAAAGTAGAGTATGACTGCCTGAGCAAAGTGTCTCCTGGTGACTCATTATGTGGACTCTGTGTATCCCTGAGGCACCTAGGGCAGAAACCATTACAATAGAGTCCCTAACCTGAAATAGATACACACATACCAATATAGTCCTAGTCCTGTACCAAAGCCAAGACAACAACTTCACACTGAAACTAGGACATTCCCAGGGCAGGATTTGAACCCCTTTAGAATCTAGCTTACCACTTCCAGGCCCAGGACAGTCCCTCGAAGCGAGCCATATCGCAGAAACCTCAGACCACCAGCATTTGTTGCCACATTGCCCCCAATGTGGCAGCTGCCCTTTGCTCCCAAGTCCAGTGGCATGATGAAATCCCGCTCCTGCACATAGTGGCTCAGCTCCTCCAGCACACAGCCTGCTTGGCAGATCAGAATTCCTACAGAGAGCAACAGAGATACCAACAACTTCTGGACTTCTAGGGGTATGAAAACTCTCACTGCTGAGAAACCCCAAACTCCCTTGTAGATAAGAACCTCCCAGAAGGAATGTTCTCCTCAGAGGCTACCTCTTCCTGCTAGACAAAACAAAAACACTTGGTCCTTTGTAATTACATTATAAAACAAAATTAGAAAGGCAAAAATGGAGAAGAAAGTTTCAAGTATAACTAAGAGGAAAGGCTAGAAGAAAGAACTGTTATAAAGCAGTGACCAGTTTGGGGAGCACTGGGCCCTCTAGTTACAATGTTTAGATACTTTTTGGTGGTGAGAATGCAAACAGGAGTGCACCACAAAACAGCCCAGTCTCAGTACAAGAGAAAAGCTGTGAAACCCCTTCCCAATT
Organism: Lophiomys imhausi; assembly: GCA_907164525.1. NCBI lineage: Eukaryota > Metazoa > Chordata > Mammalia > Rodentia > Muridae > Lophiomys > Lophiomys imhausi. Next base: position 17,136,600 of record CAJQZJ010013540.1, on the reverse strand, counting down.
ATCACTGTATGCCTACACATGTCCAGGAAGAGCTCCCATGGCAAAGACTGGATGCAAATGGGACTTGTACAACATGCCCACAGTGTAAGCCACCTAGTGACTTACAGCACACTGACTTACAGAAGACGGCCCTGATGCAGTTGCCAGTTCTGTCCAAGCCAGGGCTTCACACACAACTATCTGAACTCAGCATGTCTAGCCATTCTCAAAAAAAAAGCACAGTCATTCTCAAAAGCTACCAAGGAAAGATAACCTCATCTGGCATGGGAAGGACAGAGGACACAGACACACAAGCTTACCAGATATATCATGAAAACTGATGACTTGATTCATGAGGGCAGTGGACACGATGACCTCATCAAAGACGGGGACACTGCCCCCAACCATGCCAGTGTTTCCGCCCTGTGGGTTCACAGCCAAGTTCCTCTTATAGCAATGCCTGGGACAGACACAGTGTAGATATCAAGCCAGCATCCCTACACCCATACGACTATCCTCAAAGGACAAGCTACCAAGTTGACACCTGTCTCCCGAACTTGATCTCCTTTCTAGGACTTTCTGCTTGACAGGGGCTCTTCCCTACTACCCTGTGAAGAAGTCTAAGAGTCCACCCCAGGGTTGTATACAGAGAAAAGGAGGGTGGCACTGTTTCGGGGGCATGGGGAGGTGGTGTATGTGACCTAAATCTAATAACTTCAGGGCCTTCTCATAGTGTCTGTAAGAGTCCGACCCCATCTGTACCTCTACCACCCCCACTCCCTCCAGTCCTACTGCTGCATGCTGAGTTCTGAGTCCAATCCACCAGCCCTTGGGCTACGCTTCTGAAGCAGCCTGCAGCCAGTATTCTTGCAGATAGGGATCTGGAGAAAAGGGATGCCCATGAGTACTCAGTGAACCCCGAGCTGCAGAAAACTACAGGGATCTTTTAATGGGTGAGTATGAATGTGGCCCATGGTGCTGTAAAGCACTGTGTGACTGCAGACATCGCCTTAACTAAGAATGTAGGATATCTCCTCTTACCTAAGGATCTGGGACACTTCCTCTGAGGTCTGGGGCCTCAGCAACACCTTACTACAACCTGTGGCAAGAGAACAGACTTGTCAGTCCACATGGAGGGAGGTGGCTCAGCCACAATCTTTTTTCCCCATGCCCACCCTCCACTATAGCTTATCCAAAAGAATGTCCTCTGTGGCATTTGTTCTTTCTCAGGGAGGTGACCAGCACAACCACCAGACCCACAGATACTCAAGTACAAGAGTAAGATATTTGAGGGTCCTAGGCCTTGCTAGGGAATATGCAACAGCTGGATCACTGTACAACAGGTAGAGCCAATGACCCCTCCCCACCTGCTCTTGGAGGAGGGAAGGTGGTTCCAGCATCAATGTGCAATGAGGTCTGTTGGGCTTCTCTGAAGACTTGAGAAACTCTTGAGACTTGGAAACATCATGGTGTTCCTCAAACTGCCTGTTGATTTTAACACAGACTTTTTTTTTTTTTTTTTTTTTTTGGTTTTTCAAGACAGGTTTTCTCTGTGTATTAGCCCTAGCTGTCCTGGTCTCACTTTGTAGACCAGGCTGGCCTCAAACTCACAGAGATCTGCCTGCCTCTGCCTCCCTAGTGCTGGGATTAAAGGCGTGTTCCCACGCACGGCTTCAGAAATAAGCTCTTGATGGGGCAATTAAGATCTAATGTTGAAGGCTGGAGACAGCTGAGGAGTTGAGAGCAGTACAGAGGGGCTAGAGTTTGGTCTCAGAACCTCACTTGGAAGCTCAGAATTACTTCTGGCTTCCACACGACCTGCATCCTTGTGTACAAATCCACACTCTCTCGCTCACATACACATAAAATTAGTTTTGTTTTGCTTTTTAAAGATCTCAAGTTAAGCGGGGTGTGGTAGCGCACACCTTTAGTCCCAGCATTTGGGAGGCAGAGGCAGGTGGATCTCTGTGAGTTCGAGGCCAGCCTGGTCTACAAAGTGAGTCCAGTACAGCCAGGGCTACACAGAGAAACCCTGTCTCGAAAAACCAAAAAAAAAAAAAGAAAAAAGATCTCAGGTTAAGATCATCCTGGATTAAGTGGACCCTAAATACACAAGACAAGAGTGTCTATAATGCAAAAGAGGAGGCCTGGAGAGATGGCTCAAATAAGAGCACTTGTTGCTTTTGCAGAGCCCAAGTTTGATTCCCAGCACTCACATCAGGTGGCTCAGCTACCTGTAACTAACTCCAAGAGGTCTAATACCCTTTTCTGGCTTCCAAAGGAACCTGCTTGCTCAGTCTCTCTCTCTTCTCTCTCTCTCTCTCTCTCTCTCTCTCTCTCTCTCTCTCTCTCTCTCACACACACACACACACACACACACACACACATAAAAAACAAAAAAAAATTTTAAGACAAAAGAGGGCAAAGGACTGAGGCAGGATAAAGACAGAAGCAGAAGCTGGAAGGATGCTACCAGGAAGACCTAGGGTCACCAGAAGTTCACAGTGGCAGGAAGGACCCTCTCCTAGGGGCTGCAGAGAACACACCTGATTTCGGACTCTAGGCTTCCAGAATTGAGGGGATGGGGTGCCTTAGGTGAAAGCTGTCTGAAGAGAAGCTGAGCAGGTGCAGGCAGCAATGCTCACAAGCCTTCACTTCAGACTGCTTCACCTCTTGATCTGCCCATTTCACTCTCAGAAGACCACTACGGTGGTGACTTTAAAGGCTTGTGGAGCACATTGACAGAGAACCCTACCCTTCACCTACACAGGCTGCCTCGTTTCTGCATTTTGATCTCTTACTCCACTACCCAGGTCCCGACTCACCACGGACCGTCCTCAGCCAGTCCACATTGCATGCCTGCAGTTGCTCTGGGTCTGTGATCACTCTGCCAGGCACGATGCATTCAAACGCAGCCAAGTCCTCCTCAGACACAGTAGAAAACGGCAGCCGTTGTACAGGGTATCGCTCAGGGGTGAGCATCACCTCGGGGCTGCCAGAGACCGAGGAGTACCCTCTTCGAGGCAAGGGGCTGTACATACCCCGAGGACAGCCCAGCCACTTCAACCCCACTGAAGCTCCCTGAGTGTAGGTCCTCCTCCATCCTGGAGACGCCCAGAAGAGCCTTGCAGACCATCTGGGCACCAAATGGAGCACCATTGCTTCTGCCCTTAGAAAGAAAAAAAAAGATTGAATTTGCGACCCTTGTACAATGAAGCAGTGAGAAAGTCCCTACAGTGGCCTCTGTACCAATTCTGAAGTCACCTACACATAGCCTAGAGCAGTGGTTCTCAACCTGTGGGTCACGGCCCCTCTGGGGATCACGTATCAGATATCCTGCATATCAGGGGTTTTTTGGTTTTTTTTTTTTTTTTTTGGTTTTTCAAGACAGGGTTTCTGTGTATCTCTGGCTGTCCTGGACTCACTCTGTAGACCAGGCTGGCCTTGAACTCACAGAGATCCACCTGGCTCTCGAGTGCTGGGATTAAAGGCGTGCGCCACCACACCTGGCTGCATATCAGGTTTTTATATTATGGTTCATAATAGTTGCAAATTTACAGTTATTAAGTAGCAGCAAAAAAAAAATATGCTTGGGGGGGTCACCACAACATGAGAAACTGTATTAAAGGGTCGCAGCGTTACAAAGGCTGAGAACCACTGGTCTCGAAGGACAGGGTGTGTTGGCACTAGAAGGACGGGCTGCAGAAGGCAGGGAACTGGACGCTTGGAGGGTTGGGTTCGTAATGTTTCCCCTGGAGTATGACATCCTGGGTCTCCACTGAGTGCATACTTGTGGGCGGCTCATTCTCTCCTCAGGGTTGTACTTTTGCAAACCGCAACCGCTTTTCCAGGTCCCTCTCCTTCAAAACGGAGCTAGGTTTTAAGGCACGAAAAGGGAAATCATGGAAATGTGCACCCACAGTTGAGAGGCGAATGTTACACTTTATGTATACGTTGCCAAACGTTTTTTAAAAGCTTGGATAGTCAACAAAAATCTCTTAAGGGCGGGAAGGGAAGTGAGCTGTGACGGTGCATACTGGCCTGGGTAAGACAGCTCACACAGGTAGCTATCCGGAAGAGGCCGCCTTCCACCTGAAGGCTCTACTTGGCCGCCGCTTCCGCCTTACCTGAGACAGAAAAACACATCACGACCTGCGCGAACCTGGCGCATGCGCTATGAGCTGTGACGTCAGGGAGAACAAGCTATTTGCATTCCCAGCCAACACGGCCTAGGGTTGTGCGATCGCTTGACCGGCCACAGCCCCGGCTGCACAAACCCAGACACCAGCGCCCTCCACCCAGGAACTGCAGCCAGCCCACTACGCACCCTAACGTCCGTCCAAGTGCAAAACCCGTGTCCGCACCCGCACCCTGCGTCCCACCCCTGCACTGCAGTAGGCCTCAACAAGAGGGGTGGAGCAAGCGACTGCGCATGTGTATCAGCGCTCCCTCCCCGACCCCGCCCTTCCGCTGGGGTCTTGCTTCGCCCTTCCCAGTTCTTCGTTCTTGGGTTCCTGCTGAGCCAACCTGAGGTCTACCAGGTCCCAAAGTGGAGACTGTCCTGCTTTGACCAGAATCTCCACGCTGCAGATGTCCTAGCATTCCCTATTCCGAATGTTTTTCCCAGCTGGCCCCATAGTGGTCTCCCCTCCCCCCACTAACCCCAAGTCCACTCCTACATTTCACTGTGGCTCCTTCTGCAGGGGCCACTGTCACCCTTAGAAACTCCTCTCTTCCCCATGAGTTTTTGTCTCCCTAGGGATTTCTATCGATCCTATGGATCTCTACCCTCTTCTGTCTACCCTGTTCTATCCACCCGCCCCTCAGGCAGTTCCGTCTCTGCTTGGCAGTACTATAGGGCAACTCCAAGGCACAGGGAGAAACAGCCCAGCAGCAGTTTCCTGGGCTGAGTCTGGGTGATATTGACTTTCTTTCTCCCTTGGTACTCTCAGCCCTAGGTAACAAGTATGTAGTTGCTGATTCTTGAAATTATTCTGTTTCTTCAGCATCCCCTTTTCCAGCCTTCCACACACCTATAAATAACCCTAGTAGCTTCCATTTTGCTGGCTAGACAGTACATGGTATCTAAAACAGGGTCCATCTCCCGATTTCCTCGGGCAGCTCCAGTAACTGTTACTTCTTCCAGCTTGTGCACTTCCATTTGCCATCGCCAAACAAGCCTGGAAGTACATGCTATAAGATGTTAAGATAATTTAGAATTCTGTACCAGATACTTTAGATCTCTGTACTAGGAAGAGCAGGAGGTTCCTGAGGCTAAAGCAAGAGTAGAATGCAGTGTTGTTTTGCCAACTAGAAGCCAACACATCCTGGTAGTCCTTGCAAACTGTGTAAAAGAATACGCCCAGCGGGCTGGAGAGATGGCTTAGCAGTTAAGAGCACTGGCTCTTCTTCCAAAGGACCCAGGTTCAAATCCCAGCAACCACATGGCAGTTCACCCCTGTCTAATCGCCTAGCGTGGTGGCACAGGACTTTAATCCCAGCACTCGGGAGGCAGAAGCACGTGGATCTCTCTGAGTTCACAACCAGCCTGGTCTGCCAAGTGGGTCCAGAACAGCCAAAGATACGCAGAGAAACCCTGTCTCAAATAACCAAAACAAACAAACAAACAAAAAAGAATACGCCCAGCAATGGTGGTTCATGCCTTTAATCCCAGCATTTAGGAGGCAGAGGCAGGGGTTCCTCTATGAATTGGAGGCCAACCTGGTTTATAGAGTGAGTTTCAGGACAGATAGAGCTAGCTACACAGAGAAACCCTGTCTCGAAAAGCCAAAACCAAAAAACAAACAAACAAACAAGCACCATTTAGGGGATTTAGGGGTCAACAGTTACTGTATGTGTGCTGGGAGGGGGTGGATGCAGCTACAGCTGTGCCTTCTTCCATTGAGTGAGTCCCTAGGGTGCCCACCCTCCCAGGTTTATCAGACACAGGCCCTGGGACATGGTTAGTACAACACCCTGGAATTGTGTTCAGGTCCAAGATACAACTGCATTTGGATTCCTATATTGGTTGGAAGAACATTCCAGAGGCTTCTACTTTGGAAGAACATTCCAGAGGTTTCTACTAGGTCCTTCCAATTAGGTTGAGCCTCACTCCATAGGCCACTAAAGGTATTTCGAAGTTATCAAGAATGTCAGTGTGCTGAATAGTTCTATGTCAACTATACAAGCTAGAGTTATCTGAAAGGAGGGAAATTCAGTTGAAAAAATGCCTCCATTAGATCTCCTATAGGGCATTTTCTTTCTTTCTGTTCTTTTTTTCTTTTTTAAATGTATTTATTACAAATACAGTGTTCTTAGGCCTCTGTTGTACTGTATTGTATTTATTATTATAAGAGAAAGAGCCATTTGTTGGACTGAAAGGGGAAACTGTAGGGGGAAATAAGATATACCTTAAACTTAAAAGAAAAAAAAAGGGAAGATGATGGGGGGTTGAAGGTGGGAGGGTGGGACTGGAGGGGGAATAGGGAGGGGACTGCAGTTGAGATGTAACTTGAAGAAATAAAAAATAAAGGAAAAAAAAAGAGAAAAAAGTTACACAATAATAAATAAATAAATAACAAATACAGTGTTCTGTCTGCATGTACGCCTGCAGACCAGAAGAGGGCACCAGATCTCATTATAGATGAGATAAGCCACCATAATAAGCCACCATGTGGTTGCTGGGAATTGAACTCAGGATCTATAGAAGAACAGTCAGTGCTCTTAACCTCTGAGCCAACTCTCCAGCCCAGCATTTTCTTAATTTGTGATTGATGGGGTAAGGCTCAGCCCATTGTAGGTGGTTCTATCCCTGTGTTGTGGTCCTGAGTTCTATAAGAAAGGCTGGGAAAGAAATGGAAGCCAGTAAGCAGCACCCCTCCATGCCCTCTGCATCAGCTCCTGCCTCCAGGTTCCTGCCCTGCGTGAACTGAGTGAAATAAACCTTTTCCTCTCCAAGGTGTTTCTGGTCATGGTGTTTCATCACAGCAATAGTTAAAGGTTTAGGAAAGATGCCCAGAGGATGCTTTTGCCCTTTTATGCAAATACTAATCACCTGATCACCACAGCCCTCATTAACTGGTAGACCAATGGCATCTTGAACCCTTGGAATTAGTAACAATTCAGTGTCAGTCAAGATCAGCAGTCACCCATCCACTCAAAAAAGAACTGGACTTCCCCTTAACCCTGACAGTCACCCTAGGAAGTGACTGCTGATACACTGGAGTATTCATGGAGACTCAGGGCCCTTCCCCCAAACCCACAACCTCTGATAAAATGTTTCCCATGATGGGTGAAAAGCTGGGCCTCATGCTAACCAGTGTCTGGAAACTCAGCACTAAGGAAATGTCTAAGGCAACTCAGTAATGTATATGTCCAGATTTGTATGTGGATGTCCTAACCTCTAACTTTACTGTTTGGGGGCAGGGTCTACATGTGTGTAATTAAGGTTAAGCAGGGATTTATCGTTGGGACCTGCAGGATCTGTTATAAAGAAACACTCGGGACTGGGGACATAGCTCAGTTGCCTAGCATGCTCAAAGTCCTTTATTTCACTATGTAGATCAGCATGGCCTGGAACTAGATATATAGACCAGGCTACCTCAAGCTCAGAGATTGGCCTGCCTGACCTCCCAAGTGCTGGGATTACAGGCACACATCTATAATACCAGCATTCGAGAGGTAGAGGCAGGTGGATCTCTGTGAGTTCCAGGACAGTCAGAGCTGAGACCAGATAGTTGAGACACTATCTTAAATAAATAATAAACAGATTAACTGGATAAGTCCCTTCCTACTCAGCCCCACACTCGCCATGTCTTGCGAGTGCAGAGTGAGAAGGCAGCTGCCTACAACCCAACGGCAAAGGCCTTAGAAGCTATCAACTTTGCTGGCACCTTGATTTCAAACCTTCAGATCTGTGGGAAATAAGTTTTGTTAGGCACCCAGTTTGGGGCCTTTTTGTGTATATGTGTGGGGCCAGCCCAACCAGACTAGGACCTTCTCAAAGTGATGTGGACATTCTCAAGAATCCCCGGGTTCTAGGTCTTTGATCCAGGGAGGGTGCAATACTGCTTTCCTTTCTATTGCTGGGGATGAACGCAGGGCCTTGTAAATGCCAGGCAAGTGTTCAACCATTGAGAAACGCCCCCAGGCCCTCAGTGCTACTTTATAAAGCGGCCCCCAGGCCTCGCACTCATGCACACATCTCCTGTGGGAGTCTGGAAAGCCAGCACTGACCACCGACCTGAGCACCCAACCAAGTGCAGAGTCCTAGGTCCACAAAGACCCTCCATGGCACCCCGACTCTGAGGACACGAACATGAGACACACTCACCTGACATCATAGGGATGCTACATGCCTGTTTTCAAAAGGATGTACTTTCAAATGTTTCTTCCCAAAAATACTTTATTTATTAAACAATATATCCATAATCCATGATCCAAAAATACAGATATACATCTTTACATTATTTAATAAAAAGATTTACAATAGTATCTCTCCTTTACAAAGGGGACATAGGTAATAATTCCTTGAAAATAAAATGTGACATTCATGTGAAAGCTGTATCATTCCGATGGATGGAGTGGTGAAGAACAAACACCACAGCACATTCTGAGGGAAAAGACACTTCTTCCGCCTCCCCTGCTTTAATGCTCCTCTCGGCATAGGCAGTGAAGACCAACCTCTGTCCCTAGAAAACAGGGTTGGAAAGACTAAAAGAAATGTCCCTCACTGTTTGATTTCAAACCCTGAAGACCTAACCTCCCAGTCTCCTAACAGTGCCAACCCTGGCACCGTGAACACATGGAGTTGCTCTCTGACAGTGTTACTGCTTGAAACATCCCTTCCAAGGCCTTCTGGGGACAGGTGAGGGACAGAAGGCAAGATGCTGTACACACAGGAGCAAGCAGGCAGCTGCTTCCCCAGCCATCCACAAGCCCACACCACAGGGCTCTTCACTACACAGCGGAAGACACAGCTGGTGGCCTGACCCCTGCTGACCTCACCTGCTGGTTGGCACTGCTTGGGCCATCACACTACTATCATGTTCACACATCTGGGGGCTCAGCTTTTTTTTAATTCATCATGTTTCTTCTGTGAGAAACTGGAGAATTTCAAACTATTGATAACGTGCACAGAAAACGAGGATGATGATTCCTCTCCTCTTAGCCAAACACCTATGTACTTACAAGGGGAACTTATACAGGAAGGCGGCCCAGCCTTGGCTCAGGTAAAGCAGCTGCCATAGTGACTGTGGAGGTCACTCCTACTCTAAGAAGTGGGGCTAGCTCAAGAGCCAGAGCTCGATGGGCAAGCATGTGAGAGTCTGGTCCAAGGACGGAGGAAGCTCGATGGGCAAGCATGTGAGAGTCTGGTCCAAGGACGGAGGAAGCTCGATGGGCAAGCATGTGAGAGTCTGGTCCAAGGATGGAGACAGCTCGATGGGCAAGCATGTGAGAGTCTGGTCCAAGGATGGAGACAGCTAGGGCTTCTAGAATGGTGTTCAGTGGCCCAGTACCATGGCTTCTGTTTTTCTGCAGTACCCAGTTCGAGGTGGTGCTAGGACCTTTTCCTTGAATTTCCTCCTCACTCACAGACAGCAACAATGGGAACAAGCATTCTATCAGAGTACCAACAAAGACCGAAAGGATTTTCCTTTCTGCTTTGTTGTTGGTGGGGATCAAACCTAGACCATCACTTTTGGAAGGCAGCTCTGCTCACTACCACACAGCTGATGCCATACTGAGCTTCATTCATACTTGGTAGGCAAGTATTCCACCACTGAGTTAAATCCCCAAACCCATGGATTCTGCTTTTTTCCAAGCTATATGCATCTTATAACTGTAAAAAAGAAAAGGAAAAAGCAGATAATCATAGAAACTTACAAAATGAAAGTCAGAAGCCAATATATAGGATGATCCCAGGTAGAAACTAAGGGGAAAAGCCAGCATGACCAGGGGAGAAGCCAGAAGATGGAGCTTATCCAGCCTCTAACACCTCCACCAGTAAACACTATTTCTTCCTAATGGTCTAAGGACTCAGCTGCCTCAGGCTGAATCTCAGGTATTAACCCAGCTTCTAAAGCCTTATCATGAAAGAGCTGATTAAAAACTTCTTGTGCTGCTGGGCGTGGTGGCACACGCCTTTAATCCCAAAGCTTGGGAGGCAGAGGCAGGTGGATCTCTATGAGTTCAAGGCCATCCTGGTCTACAGAGTGAGTTCCAGGACAGCCAGGGCTGTTACACAGAGAAACCCTGTCTCAAAAAAACAAAAAAACTTCTTGTGCTTACAGAAATTGTAAAAGAGGTCCAGACATGATGGCACACATCTGTAATCCCAACATTTCATAGCTAACACAGGATGATTGCAAGCTCAAAGCCAGTCTGGGCTACATAATAAAGCCCAGTTTCCAAATAAATAAATAAATAATTTAAAGTTTAAAATTAAAAGGATGCAGAAGGCCTGACCCCTAGCACTGAAGAAAAAAAAAAAAAAAAAAAAGGATAAAGGAATGAAGAAAAGACCGGGCTTGTGGCACAGGCCTTTAATTCCAGCATTCGGGAGGCAGAAGCAGGTGGATCTCTGTTGAGTTTGAGCCTAGCCTGGTCTATGAAGCTAGTCCAGGACAGTCAGGGCTGTTACACAGAGAAACCCTGTCTCGAAAAACCAAAAAAAAAAAAAAGAAAGAAGAAGAAGAAAAGATTGGGGATGTAACTCAATTTGTAGACTGCTTGCATAGCATGCACAGAGTTCTGGGTTGGAGCCAGGTAGGTGGTGGTGGCACATGCCTTTAATCTCAGCACTTGGAAGGCAGAGGCAAGAGAATCTCTGAGTTTGAGGCCAGCCTGCTCTACAGAGTGAGTTCCAGAACAGCCAAGACTGTTGTCTTGAAAAATATAATAAAAGCCAGGCATGGTGGCGCACACCTTTAATCCCAGCACTTGGGAGGCAGAGGCAGGTGGATCTCTGTGAGTTCAAGGCCAGCCTGGTCTACAAAGTGAGTCCAGGACAGTCAAGGATACACAGAGAAACCCTGTCTCAAAAAAAAAAAGAAAAGAAAAGAAAAAAGAAAAACCAAAATAAAAAAAGTTCTGGGTTTGGTCCCTAACACTGCAAAACCAGGCCTGTTAGTTCATACCTTTAACCTCAGCATTTGGGAGGTGAAAGAAGAGCAAAAGATCAAAGTTATTCTCTGCTACATTGTGAGTTGAAACCCAGCCTAGGACACATGAAACCATCTTTTTTAAAAAGGGGGGAAAATTTCATGTAACTTACCCTCACAAACTTTAGTACAACAAAAGGATATGTCTATCTAATCTGAGCCTGAGAGGAGTCCAAAGAAGAGTGCCAGCCCCTCCAACCTGTAGGCAACAGGAACCAGAATTTCCAAAGCTCTTCGTAGCCTGGAGACAAGCTTGGGTGGTTGTCTATCAACTGAAAACACCTGCCTGGCACCTGCTGTCCAGGAAGGGTCAAGGTGAACCAACTTATTCAGTAGCACAGACACAAGCCACTCCTGTCTCCCTCTTTTGCTGGGACAGGCTATACAGGACACCCTATCCAGTAGGAACATGACCATGATGGATGGCCTGGTGAGGGGCTAATACAACTCTCTTCTGCTTCGTTTCCTTTCCTTGGTATGAAGTGGGAGGGAAATCTATATATTTAGATGTGGCCATCATAAGAAAACCATGTGCCTGTTGTAACACAAAACACTGGCCTCTCCTTAAATTGGAAATTGCATAACCCAGCTCTGTCTTGTGGGTCTTTTTCTGGGGTGAGACCAGGAACAGGCCCTCTTAGTCCTCAGAGCCTGAGTCACTGAAGAACATGCCAGAGGAATTCCAAGTCAAAGGACGCTCTCAGGATCCTCTCACACTTAAGAAACAGCCACAGATGCATCTCAACCGGCCCTGTGTACACACCCCCCCCAAACAGTTCAACACTGGTTTCCTGGACAATGGCTAAACAAAGAGTACACTCTAGTTTCCTACCTTCATTCCAGAACTGCCATTGGACACACAAATTCACAAATCATGTCACATAATTGTAGTCCCCTTGAATGTAAGCTGCTGGTCTAGTGGGACGCAACATAGCACAGTTCTAAAACCAGCTCACAGTAGACAGACTCACTTCATAGACACACAGACCCATGACCTTCATGCTATTACAATAATTTCATCTTCACAGTAAAAAGTTCAGGGATTCCCAGAGACGTGGAAGCTCAGCCTGGCTGTTTGTCCGCTCTTGGGCAGTGCTGGTTGTGGTAACTGACAGTCCAAGGTTAATGGAAGCTCAATCTCCAGGGAGGGTTGGAAGTTCACACTGAAAAGGTGGTGCAAATGCAAGTGGGCACTTCCACCTGGGAAGAGCCCCCACAAGTCCCTTCCAGACACATCAGAGGTATCTTGGCCAAGAATCCCTGGTCTCCAGTCAGGATCAGAGCACAGCATGGCCCAGTGCCTGATGATATTTTGCTCAAAGAGCAACAGCTGTGCTTCCATGGTGCCACGAGACAGTCCTGGAAACCATGGGCACTCAAGGCTGACCTTAGTCACAGAGCAGCGGCAGTATACCAGGTTAAAATGTGTCCACCCTGCACCATGCACTTTGCCTACAGCCCAAACTGACAAACGCAACGGGTGGTATGGCCATTCCCAGAGCTTGGACGTTGCGGAATGGGGGAGCCTGCTCGTAGAGTCACTGTGGCAAGTCCCTGTGGGATTGTTCTGTGCAAACGGTGCAGTGGCTTCTTGTTTTGGGAAATATCCAAAATTACAACTGGCCACTGAATTATTAAATATCAGTCGAAATAAGGTAGTTTAAAAATGAAAGATAATATTGCAATATGTGAAGAAATATATTAGCTTGCTCTTCAGTCTGGGACAACAGCCTCTTCTTTACTTCTTCTTCCTCTTTTCCTGAACACATCGTGGGCAGAACCTGTGACAAGAAGGGCACAAGAATCAACCCTCTACACCGTTTCTCCTGGCACACAGAACACCCAGCTATACTTCCTGCATATCTCAGGGTAGTTGGCCTCTGGTAACAAAGTGCCAGAGGGCAGCTACCCCAAGCGAGAGATGCAGTCTTTCCTCTGGGGAAAGCTGGCATTTGAGCTGCTGGTTTATGGATATCTGAAGTTGACTAATACGAGGTGATACCAATAGCTGGCTGGCAGACTAGACACTCTGAAGACCATATGTGCAGACATGAGTCTGATAAGCCAGTGGAAAACAGTTTCTGACACTGCTGCACTGGATCCTGAAGCCTATATGGGTCACACAGGACCCAGTGCTGTGGTTCAAGCACACAACAGGATTTTGAGTGTTCATGGACACTCCAGAACATAGTACCCACTCATGATCCAAAGGAACATTCTAGTAAGTTCCTCATGTGGGAGATAGCTCTTACACATGTTACAACTGACATCACTTCCCTCTATAATAAGAAGCTCTGAGCATCCAGGACTACACCGCAGTGGCCATGTCAGTCAGAAGTTGCATGTCCTCCTGGAAAAGCCCACTCTGGTAATTTACACAAAGACCACACTGGAACCCTATTCCCTAGTACTGCCTGGCTTTGGGCCCAGCACACTGGGCAGCTGCCAGATCTTCAGACTCTCAAAGGGAGAACCCCAACAGCTTTGCCAGTGAAGAATCCTGCAATAAACTCACCACTTCCAACTTGAACTCACAGTCAGATCCCTGTGCTCGTTTCCCTTTCCATCCATTGGCAGCCCAGGCACATACCTGCTGTCACGTGCCCGCAGCCCAGGCACATTCCTGCTGTCACGTGCCCACTACCACCATAGCCCAGCCCACTCCCAGAAGGCACAATGGAAGGACTTGCCATATGGTTCCTGTAACATGAAGCAAGGAACCCCGGAGAGTAAACTGCCCAACAACGTGGGAATGCATTCGCACCATACACTTCATCAGTACACTGACTTCCTTGCAAAACAGCGGCCACCCTCCTTTCCCAGCTGACTCTCAAACTGGCCATGGGCTGATCTACACACAGAGAACATTACCATGAGATGCTCCAAGCGCTCCTCTGAGAAGGGCCCGAGTCCTACTATTTCAAGAATATGGATCCATTTTTAACGCAAGTCAACAAAACCAGGTTTTTATTCAAGTAACCCTTGGGAACATCTTGAACAGTAGCCTGCTGCTGACCAGATGCAGGATCTGAACAAGAATGCACAAGCCTCCTATGCTCTGTTAGATAGAAACTCCTGGGAGGGAGCACCCTGGTTCCACAGCTACTTCTTGAGTTCTTTACAGTTCTCATTTTCCCCTGGAGACAGAACCTGCTCTCCTTGGTTTCATTTAAAATAACCTCTATCCGGCCTGGAGCCAGAAGGGTGAAGGGGACATAGTTAGTTGAGTAGTTGAGTACTGGTCTGGCATACTGAATGCACAGTGGGATGGAGGTAGGGACCAAACAGTTCTTCTTCAAGGAATACTAGTATAAATACTACATAAACGCAGGTAGGCTTTCCCTCTGTAAGCTTATCACCACCTCCGCCCCGCCCCAGC
>CAJQZJ010013540.1:17080090-17122070 GCA_907164525.1 Lophiomys imhausi | reverse complement strand
GACACTGCAAAGCAAGGAGAAAGCCTATGTCATATCCATGTACTCTGTATGTTAAACACAGAAAGGCCGACACCCGCCCAACTCTACAAGATTAGTCCCAGAGTACATGTGTCCTTTAAGATCCACTCACGGCAGGCATGGTGGTGCTCGTCTTTAATCCCAGTACTCGGGAGGCAGAGGCAGGCGGATCTCTGTGAGTTCAAACCCAGCCTCGTCCACAAAGTGAGTCCAGGACAGCCAGACATACATAGAGAAAACCTGTCTTGAAAAACCAAAAAGGAAAAAAAAATCCACTCACATCTGGATTGTCACAGCCAATCATCTCCCCGTAGGACACCTGGTGGCACAGGCAGTATGTAGGCTCATTTGGGTCCACAGGCATGTCTAGCACGTCAGAGGGATGCACAGACAGGATACTGTCAGTAAACTCAGACCTAGAGGGAAAGGAAGGATCTGATAACCGTAGGGCAACAGGAGGAAGGCAGTGGACACACAAAGCTGTCCTACAGAAGACCATACTACTTCCACCAGCCCCAAGTCTCCTCTACTATGGAACCTAAGAAGGTTGCAGGTTCCAAGGAAAGACTCTACAGTGACTCTGAGCTAATGATCATTCATAAACTTGCTTCCAATTTTCTTGTTCCTGGAACCTGAGAACATTACTAATATCTGTCACTGAGATACATTTTCAAGGATAACCTCAACATCTCCCAGCCAAATCTCTCCTAAGAATTGACAGTGAGAACAGTATGTGTGCTAATTATCAGCTGAACAAATGCCCTGGGACTATTATCAGCCACAAACCTAGGGGGAGCAGCAAACAGCAAACAGAAGGCACACAACCCTCACACCAGCAGAGGCCCCACAGAGGCAAGCCGTGGGGTCTGAGATTACTATGCAACAATGGCCATTGCTGTTTCCTGGGGACACAGACCCTTTCAAGGCGACAAAGCTGCTGCTTTCTCTGGGCCTCCCTGCTGTGTGGGGTGCCATTTCCTGATAGGGACAAGAACATGGCCTCTTGCCAGCAGATAGCTAATATCTGAGAAGAGTCTGTGTGTCACCCAAGGCTGGTCAAAAGGTTGAGACATTCACAAATTCTGCTGTAACCAACAGACATCCCCTCTTCCCGTGAGAAGGGACATGTTCTGCATCTACCCAGGTACCCTCACTCCAAACATATGCTGGCAACCCCTCTTAGTCTCTCTTGGGTCCCTTGGGTTCCAAGTATCTACCTATTAACCTCACCACAGTGCCCACCACGCTAACAAGAGCCACATGGTATCTACTGCCACATGGTATCTGATTCCCAATGCCTGCAGCTGCCTCCGGGTCTTTGAACAGTAGCCTAGCTACCTCTTCATCTTCCTCGTAACGTAACTGCTGCCTACACAGCCCAGCCTCCACCCCCACCGTAGAGCTGGACATTGAGCTAACTCTTTACATGTATTTTTTAAATAACCATGTAAACTGTTGGGCAGTCTAGATAGTATAACCCCTATGCTCGTAACACCACTATCCCTACTTACCCCTCAACTAGCAATGTATAGTGATAAACAAATATGATCAGTTCCCATGAGGACAATGGCAAACAGAAGGCAAGACATAGCTGCAAATAAAAGCCTGGGCTCCTTGCCTCTGAACTTCAAAATGTTCCCCAGGCCTTTACAGTGGCTCCATATATGCATGGATGTGTACATCTACATTCCCGCCCAACTCCTTCAGGGCTCTGGAACTGGGGCCTCTCCTTAGCAGGTGACCCATGTTTCCACTCACCCGTCTCTTTGAAATGTCACAAGAGCATGCCCAAGTCCAAGTGCTCTACAATATTGCTTTCAAGCAACTCCCAAGAGGTCCTTCAAGTAGGAAACTTTCTTGAAGATTTGTGACACTCTGTGCCTCTCGCTCTGGCCTCTGTGGTCTCTGCATGGCGCACTCGCAGTGCGCTCATCAGGCCCCTCTGAGGTAGCAAGTCAAGCCCAACAGCGTGCCGGATTCTGTTGCTCAATTCTATCAGCTACACAGAATTTTCCCATAGGAAGTTCCACTCAACAGTCCTAGCCATTCAGCTATTACATGACCTACAGCTCAGAATTCTCAGGTTTAGTCAGCCAGGCACAGGGTCAACCACCTTTAAGGCAGCACTTGGAAAGCTAAGGCAGGAGGATCCCAAGTTCAAAGCCAGCCTGAGCGCTAAAGAAGTTCAAGCCAGCTTGTACATACTAGGATCCTGTCTCTGAAATAGAAAACAGAAAACAGGAGAGAGAAGAGGCTGAGAAGGTTACCTAGTAAGTAATAACCTGCAGCTAGTCCCTGTCCCTTGGGCATGTGACTTGCTCTGGTCCTTGCAACATAAGCTTCCCCCAGACATGACCATCTATGTGCTCCCCTGACATCCAGGTAACCCAGAAGGGATCTAGCTGCTTGTCCAAGCTTTAGAATAAGGGACTGCAGAAGAGACTGACCCCTTTGTTCCCACAGGCAGGTCCTGGCTTGCCAAAAAATCAGGCCCTGGGGCAGCCTAGGAGCTGAACATTGACCTTAGCTTACAGGACCCCAGATGGGAAGCAGATGGGATCTGAAGGTTCTAGGAAAGTAACTCTCCACAAAACCCATCATCTGACCAAGTGGCCACTGAGCCACAGGAACTTGAGCACTGCTCCAAGTCCCCCATGGAAAATGACAGCCACCACCAAGCTGAAGCTTAAATATATAGTCCAACTCACCTAGGTCATGAGAAAAACCACCAAACACAGCTGGGGATCAGGACTGTGCAGAACTCCAGGCTAGCAACAGGCCTGTGTAAGCTTCAGGCTCTGAAGCCACACCAAGCTCCCACCCTGATCCAGCAAGTCCAGGATTTCAGTGCATTTTGCTGCCTCTGGAAGGCTGGCTGATCAGATGTCAAGGGCTTGATTCCAGTGGTCTGCCCTGTCTGAACATGTGTAAATTGGGATAGTGGCAGCACTGCCGTTCGGGAGCCAGAGAGGATATGGGACAACACAAAGTCAATACAGAGCAGGTGCCCTGCCACCACTGCAGCCAGCCCAGAAAACAGGCCTAAGAGCAATATCTGTCTCCTAAACATCAGGCATAACATGATGGCTCCTGTTAAGAGAGAAGCTGAACAGCCTGCCTCAATTTGTGTGTTTTTAAGAGCAGTTACAATGCCTGTTTTACATGTGAGGCCTCGGGAGGATGTTCTAGTCAGTGGGTGCTGGCCTCCCCACTACCTACAGAGCCCTGTACTGGGCTCCTCATGCTGAGAACATTATGTGAAACATTCAGTGAAGATACCATCAAGAAGGTCTGTGCAAACCCAGAAGAAGCAGAACCTCTGGTTCTGGGAAGAAAGGAGCAAAGACATCACACTGCCACCCCTAAGTCAGAAATGCAACGCTCAAAACCACCTCTTCTAGGCAGCAGGCCACTGGAGTAACAGAGCTGGGTGACCTGGGAGAAGGGTCTGTCCATCTGCTGTATTTGGCAGAATTGGTGGCCTAGTTGTCAACATAACACTTTAGGACCTATTGTGGCAGCCATGTACACTCAAGAACATATGCTGCATATGGAAATTAAATGAGCTACAAGTTGACAAAGGCAGAGCAACAATTCCCTCTTCTCTAGAGTCTGTGAGACTAGGGACTGTTTTCACAGGCAGCCTGCTCTCAACCCAGAAGCAGTATGAACTGGAGGCAAGAAAGGCAGGACCAGGGCTGGAGAGAAGGCTCAGCGGTTAAAAGCACTGTCTGCTTTTCAAGAGGTCCTGAGTTCAATTCCCAGCAGCTACATGGTGGCTCACAACCATCTATAATGAGATCTGATGCTCTCTTCTGGCACACACGTGTACATGCAGATAGAGCTCTCATATACGTAAAATAAATAAATCTTAAAAAAAAAAAAAACAGAGCCGGGCGGTGGTGGCGCACGCCTTTAATCCCAGCACTTGGGAGGCAGAGGCAGGCGGATCTCTGTGAGTTCGAGGCCAGCCTGATCTACAGAGCAAATTCCAGGACAGCCAGGGCTACACAGAGAAACCCTGTCTTGAAAACAAACAAGCAAACAACACTCTCCTACCCGCTTTTATGCTTCTTTTTCTTTGGAGTATCCTCTTCTGATGTCCTCCTGCCTCGGCCCCGGGAGCTTCTTTTTTCTTTCTGACTCCGACCTTCTGGAGAACAATGACCCCCATTATTGTCACAGAACATATCAAACTGGAGCAAGATTCACCGGCCATCATGTTCCTAACACATTTAGATAAAAGCCTTCAAAACTGCAATCACTAGTAAACAGAACGTCAGCCAACTTGCTTTTCAAGCTTCGTGGTCCAGTGCTTTCAAAGTCACTTCCGTCAATTCTGTCTTTCAGGTCAGCCTCAAAGCGCGCCAGGTCAGCATCAAGCCTTCGGATGTGTTTATCCACCTGCAAAAGGACATGTGAAAATCTGCCTTTAGAGTAAAAAGATGGCTAGGGATGCAGCTCACTGGCTCAGCACTTGCTTGGTATGCACAAAGCCCTGGATTAGATCCCCCCAGCACCCCCAAGGAAACACAAACCAAACACGGTTTCACCAATAAACAAGACAAACAGGGCCCAAAACACCCAAAATCATGGGATCAGGCCCAGATGAAGACCCCCAACACGTCCTCGCTCTAGGACTCCAAACTCCTATCCTAGACACGCATTTCCACACATTTCCCTGTCTGAGGCATACGAGGCAGGAGCGAGAGCCTGCATGTGGCCCGCAGGAGCGAGAGCCTGCATGTGGCCCGCAGGAGCGAGAGCCTGCATGTGGCCCGCAGGGGCGAGAGCCTGCATGTGGCCCGCAGGAGCGAGAGCCTGCATGTGGCCACACTCACCATCTCGTAGGTCTGCATGGCCAGCTGCACCTTGTCATCACTGTACTCCGTGCACTTGTTGTACGCGCTCTGGATCTTCTGGAGGTGCTCCACACGCTGCTCCGAAGAAAGGTTCTTCACAGTGGAAATGTACTCAGCAGCCAGGAGGTCAATCTCTGCTTTCTTATCTAACAGGGACAGGGGAGACAAGGAAGCAAGAGGTACAATGACATGCATCCAGGAGGCTGGCAGGAGCATCACTGGCCATGTCACTGTGCTTTCTGGCACAGCAACAGACGCAGGACAGACCCAGCACAAGTATTGTCCAGCAAGTGTTCAAACTGCCCCCGACTTTCCAGAACAGTGAATGTATGGTCACCTTGCCTAGCTCTTGGTGTACAACTTAGCCACATACTCAAAGGAGAGGCATTTAGGCAGCAGAATACACTCAGGAAAACACATGCAACAGTCAAAAGCAAGAAACAATCTAAACGTCCAACCCACAGGGAGACTAGTAAGCAAGTTGTATGTAACATCCACATCACCCAGCAGCACAGGGAGAGGAGGGGCAAGGGCAGCAAGAGCACGTGGCGCACAAGTAGGAAGTTGAAAGCCTGGCACAACAGAACACTTCTACAATCCCTGACTTGGGAGGCAGAGGAGGAAGGCTTAGGACTTCAGGCCAGCCTTGGCTACACAAGTTCAAGGCCAGCCTGGGCTGGAGACCCCATCTGGAGTGGGGGACACACAGTGAGATGGCTCAGTGGATGAAGATTATTTATTTGCCATTGAGCCCAATGTCCTGAGTCCAATCGCTGGAACCCACACAGTATTAGGAAAGAACAGACTCCCACAAAGTTATCCTCTGACCTCCATATCTACACTATAACAGAAGCACATGAATATGAGTATGTGCACATAAATTAATTAACATTTAAAGGAACTGGAGAGATGGCTCAGTGGGTAGGAGCACTAACTGTTCTTCTAAAGGACTGGCCTTTGATTTCCGGCACCCCATAACTGCCTATAACTCTAACTCCAGGGAACCGGATACCCTCCTTTGGCATCCATGAGCACTTGTAAACACATACACAGGCATGTATACATAAATAAAAAAATTTTTAAATCTTTTTAAAAAGTTTTCATAGGGCTGGAGAGAGGCCTCAGCAGTTAACACTTTCAGCTCCTTGTAGAGGTCCCAGATTTAATCCCACATCACCTCACAACTATCTTAACTTTAGCCCTCTCTTCTGGCATCCTCCAACACCAAGGCATACATGTGGCACATATACATAAATGCAGTCAAAACAATTATGCACATGATATAAAATGTATATATTATGGAAATAGGGGCTGGAGAGATGGCTCAGAGGTTAAGAGCACTGGCTGCTCTTCCAAAAGACTGAGTTTTAATTCCCAGCAACCATATGGCAGCTTGGAACTCTCCGTAACTGCAGTCCAGGGGAGCCAATGACCCCTTCTGGCCTTTGGGGGCACCAGGCATGCATGCTGTGCCCAGACATACCTGCAGGCAAAATAACATACCTATAAAATAATTTTTAAAAATAGTTTTAAAGGGGGCTGGAGAGATGGCTCAGTGGATAAGAGCACTAACTGCTCTTTCAGAGGACCTGGTTCAATTCCCAGCACTCCAATGGCAGCTCACAACTGTCTATGACTCGAAGATCTGACACCTTCACACAGACATATATTCAGGCAGAATACCAATGTACATAAAATAACTTATTTGTTTTTTGGTTTTTCAAGACAGGATTTCTTTGTGTAGCCCTGGCTATCCTGGAACTCACTCTGTAGATCAGGCTGGCCTTGAACTCACAGAGATCCACCTGCCTCTGCCTCTCAAGTGCTGGAAAAAAGGCGTGCACCACATGCCTGGCTTAAGAAAATAAAAGTGTAGCCGGGCGGTGGTGGCGCACGCCTTTAATCTCAGCACTTGGGAGGCAGAGGCAGGTGGATCTCTGTGAGTTCGAGGCCAGCCTGGTCTACAAAGTGAGTCCAGGACAGCTAGAGCTGTTATATACAAAGAAACCCTGTCTTGAAAAACAAAAACAAACAAACAAAAAAAATTTTTAAATATAGTTTCAAAATGTCTTAAAGTAGGAAAATATAAAAAGTCAAAAAATTACTAACTTTTTAAACATTGGTTGAATATTCCTAAGTATCTGAAACTTTTTAATATTTATTTATGTATCTGTTTTGCCTGTATTTATGTAGATACACTGTATGCGTGCCTGGTACCTGAATTACAGATGGCTGTAAACTGCTCTGTGATTATTAGTACTAGATCCTCTGAAAGAACAAGTGCTCTTACTACTGAGCCATCTCTCTACCTCCCCTGAAACTGTTTGTACACTGACAAAATACCACAATGGAAGAACCCATTCCTCATCTCAGATGATGGTCATTAACATGCAGTTCAGTGCAAACATTATTTCACCCACAAAATCAATAGCAATGTCATAAAAAATTGCCTTGCAGACACAAATTTTCATTTGTTTAGAGTTGAATTGCACACCCAAGATAGTTCATTACATATTCCAAAACTGAAAAATATAAAAATCCAAAATATTTCTGAACCAAAGCATTTTGGATAAGGAATACTCAACTTACAAACAGTGCAGAAATAGGAAAAAATTTAAAAGGAGAAAAGCAACAAACATTCTGACTGAAAAGGACAATAGTTGAGAAGCTATGATATGAATCTGTATAAGAATGCAGGAAATAGCCAAGAAGTGGTGCGCACATTTAATCCCAGCACTCAGGAAGTAGGGGCAAGGGATCTCTGAGTTCGAGGCCAGCCTGGTCCACAGAGCAAGATCAAGGGCAGCAGGGCTATAGGAACTAGGCTGGGAAGATGGCTCAGTGGGTGAAGTGCTTGCTGTGAAAGCGTAAGGACATGATTTCGAGTCCTCTAGAACCCACTTGAAAGACAAGTGTGGTAGCATGTTCATCTGTAATTCCAGCGCACTTACTGGGAGGTGGGCAGCAGAGACTGGAAAACCTCAGCTAGCCTGGATAGGCAGCAGTGAATACAAAAAGAGACCCTGTTTCAAACAGATGGAGGGTGAGCCCTGAACCCAAGGCTGTCTTCTGACCCTACATATCTTACACAGCAAGTGCATGTCTCCACACATAGGCCATGGTAAGTGCACGTCTCCACACATATACACTCATATGCCTCAACAAGTTCATGTCTCCACAAACACATGCATACATATCATCCACACAGAGATTTTAAAAAACAAAACAAAACGCAAGAAACTATGCCCAAGTTAAGGTACCAGCACTCCCCACCCAACCCTACACTCAGGAGGCTAAGGAAGGTACACTGGGAGTTCAAGGTCAGCCTGGGCTACAGAACGAGACCCTGTCTCAAGAAAAAAAAAAGGACCTGGGCATGGTGGTGCATACCTTTAATCCCAGAATTCAGGAGGCAGAGGCAGGTGAATTCCTATGAGTTTGGGGCCAGCCTGATCTGCACAATCAGTTCTAAGCTAGCCATGGCTACATATCAAGACCTCCTCTCAAACAAACAAACAGTGCAGCACTCCCTCCAAGACACTGCAATGCTAGTCCTGCACTATACAAGGTCCTCTGATATCCCATCCCTTCAGGGCCCTCTGATATCCCATCTATAGACTGACTGTCTCTCTCCCTGGCCAATGATAAAAACCCAGCTCAGGCTATACCTACCTTCTGTCCTCTGGTCTAGCTCTCGCATCAGCTGGAAGTTCCTCTGAAGTTCACAGGGAAGGTTCTCAATGCCTGAAAGACACATAAAAGTGCTGTACTTCTCAGTAAGACAAAAACCTGCTTCCAGCTATGAGGAACACTTACTACTCTTCCCAAAGAGTAGCACCTATGTGAAGGCTCACAGCCATCTGTAACTCCAGTTTTAGGGGACCTGATGCTCTCTTCTGGCCGCAGAAGGCACTGCATACTTGTGATGCAGACATACATGCAAAACATCCATATACATAAAATAAAAAATACATCTTTAAAACACCAAATCTATCTCCAGGGCCTTAGCAGGCTCCATCTTCTATTTCTGATCCAGTTTGGGGACCAAAATGATTAAGACCATTTGAGGGAGAGGTACCAAACAGTGCACACAACAGGCTGACAGTTTCAAAAGCACCATCAGGTGAAAAAGGAGATGCAAGAAAGAACCTGCCCCCAGCAGACAGGGAAGACAGCTGAGGCTCCTCCCCTGAACCACCCCATCTGTTCGTACCTCACCCCTAGGTCGCACCACTCAGCAAATTTCATCCTCCAAAGCTCAAGCCAGAACCTGAGACCTCCTTGAATACTCCAACTTTTGTCCTGATACTTACCACACCAGGAATTTTGGGCCATGTAGTCCCAAGACATACTTTCTCTGCACAGACAAACATATCAGCCTCTAGCCACACAAAGCTATGAACACTGGAAAGGCAACACTGAGCAGTTCACCCTGTGCTTAGAGTGAGCTGTGAATACTGCTTTTCTGCCTGCACTGAATCCCCAAATGCAGATCTGCCTCTACCCTCAAGCTTACAGCAGCAAGGTTCCAGCTGCTTCTCTGGGTCTTGTCACACTCAAATACTCTCCACAGCCGACAAGGCCAGCATTTTCAAGCCAAACCTTATAAAACTTGTGGTTTTAAGCCTGTGATTTCCTGAGCTCATCAAGACATTTCCCATTCACAGCTTGTGGCCCTGGCAGCAAGCCCTCTGGCCTCCAGTGGACCTGTCTACTCTCAAGAGAGAGGGACTTCTACCTGCAGTTTCCAGATCTATATTTATTCCCAAGCCTTAATATTCTGTGAACTTTAAAAAGAAAAAAAAAGAAGTATGTGCCAACTATCAGTGAGTTGTAGAGAAATAATGCACCTGCACACACGTGGCAGAGGACAGGTGGGGAGAGCAGGCAGGAATCGTCACACGATGCACTGAAATGAACTGACCCTGGACCCACCTTAGAATGTCCACTGGATGGACACCAGACTAAAGAGAGAATACCTGGGAGTCCCATTTCCCAGGCCCAGCTAGAAAAATCAAAGCAAAGGAGCAGAAATGGGCGCCCCACTGGTTTGATCCACCTCCTTCCAAAGGGTCTCAATTCCTCCTCTGTAAAGAGTGGAAAATAATCCTCCTTCCAAATCATCGGGAGCCAATCTCACCATCTATAAATAAACGGAGTTAAAAATGCCAGGGATGTCAAAAGTTAACCCTATACACAGGACATCCTCCCTTGCCAGGTTGGCTTGTTATGGCACAAGTTCCCGCGAAAAATGCATCCCACTACCCTAGTCCTCCTTCCTACACAGCTCCACACGGGGATCTTCGCACTACAGGCAGCAGGTGAAGAGGGTGCGGGGCGCTCCCCCAGGGAGACACAACTAGACAGAGAATAGGGGGTGTGGTCAGCGCGGGGGTGTGGCCGAAGCGGAGAGGGCGGGCTGAGCCGCAGGCCACACCCCTCCGTGACGCACCTGGAATTGGCGCGGTGGAGGCGGCGAGACCCCGCGCCTCGCCTCACGCCCTCCATTCCCGGCCCCGCCCCAGACCGGCTGTGCGCCCCCACTGACCCCCTGATCTGTCCCCATCCACGCCCGCATTCTGAAGCCCCACACGGATCTCAATGGGCTGAGGGCGGCCGCGGCTCGGACCCGCGCGGGCAGAGGCTCGGCCAGAGTGCTTACTGTCCAGATAGTGCTCCAAGTACATGGCAGTCGCCATCTTCGCTGCGGCCACGCTCGGGGTCTGTGCGAGCGGGCGGTGCCGCGGACTCGGGGCGGGGCGGTGCCGCGCGCTCACTATTCATGAGCCGCGCGCGCCGATTGGCCGGGGAGGGGATGGGGCTCGTCGGGGCCCACCCCCATGCTTCCGGCCGGCTGCGGTCGCCAGGCGGCGCAGTGGGGTTTGCCCGGAGGGAATCCGGGTAGGCGATGGAGCCTGCAGTTTGCAATGCGGAAGCTGCTTCTCCTGCTCTGGCCGAGTTGCCAGCCGTGCGGTGCCCTTTGGAGCGCTTGGCCGGGGATCCCGCATGCGAGAGTGCTGGCTCCAAGCTTCAGCTTCCAGCCGGCACCTGCACCTCTGCCTGCGTTGTTCAGATCTGGGGTCTGGCTGGCCCAAGAGCCAGCGCGAACTGCCCGAGGTCTCTCCTGGCTGCATGGACCTCCTGGAAGGAGACCTCCCCAGGCCATCAGTTAACAAGGATATTCTTTGTTGCTCTCTGGTCCCGAGGGGGCGTGCCCACACTGGACCTTGGTGCGGGGCCCGCACTTCGTGAAGAAACCATGCACACCTCGATCCCTGCAAAAATACTTGGAAAAGCTGGGCGTGGTGACTCTCGCCTTTAACCCCACGCGGGAGGCAGAAGCAGGTGTATCTCAGTGAGTTCGAGGCCTGCGGTCGTCTACAAAGCGAGTTCCATGCCCACCTTTTCACAAATTAAAAAAAGGGGAGAGGGGCTGGAGAGATGGCCCAGTGGTTAAGTGCACTGGCTGCTCTTCTAGAGCGCGGGTTCAATTTCCAGCACCCACGTGGCAGCTCACACCTGTCTGTAGCTCCAGTTCTGACACCCTCACACAGACATACATGCACCCAAAACACCAATGCACCTGAAATAAAAATAAATAATTTTGCCAGGCGGTGGTGGCGCACGCCTTTAATCCCAACACTTGGAAGGCAGAGGCAGGTGGATCTTTGTGAGTTCGAGGCCAGCCTGGTCTATAAAGTGAGTCCAGGACAGCCAGGGCTACACAGAGAAACCTTGTCTCGAAAAACCAAAAAAAAAATAAATAAATAATTTTTTTGTTTGTTTGTTTTTCGAGACAGGATTTCTCTGTGTAACAGAGCCCTGGCTGTCCTGGAAATAAAAAAGGGAAAGTTATTTAAATAAGTCCAGTGGTGGGATTGTGTTTCCTCTGTGTCCGAACTTTATTCAGTTTTACCGTGGATACACTTACCTGTCCCCATGTAACTCCCTGCCACACTGAACCTACTAGGATTAGGAAATTATCTCCAGCAAAGATTCATGGGCAAAATTTTAAGATGCCACGTGCCAATCGTGCTTCCTTCCACTCTGTAACTTCACACTGCCCAAAAGTAGGATTCATCCTATCCAGAAAGCTCCAGGACCAAGGAACAGCTGGGGCTACAGCGTGAGGGAACAACCCCTCACATCCTTGACCTCTGAGATTAATAGTTATTGGTTGTCCATTTTTAAAAAGATTTTTTGTGTGTATGAGTGGTTTTTGTGCATGAATATATGTACATCACTTGCTTGCTTGGGGACCAAAAAGGGTATCAGATGGCCTGAAACTAGAATTATGAGTCACTATGTGGGTACTGAGAACAAAAACCCAGTTCTTCTGCAAAAGTGCTTTTAAACTCTGAACCATCTCTCCAGACTCAAATTGTACAATTTAGCATAGCACAACCAAAGAAGCAGAGTTTTCTTCTTATTTCTTTTTTCTTTTTTTTTTTTTTTTTTTTGGTTTTTTGAGACAGGGTTTCTCTGTATCGTTGGCTGTCCTGGACTCCCTTTGTAGACCAGGCTCACAAAGATCCGTCTGCCTCTGCCTCCCAAGTGCTGGGATTAAAGGCGTGCACCACCACCCGGCTATTTTTTCTTTTTCTTTTTTTTTTTTTTTTTTTGGATTTTCTGAGACAGGGTCTCCCTGTTATGTAGTTCTGGCTGTCCTCGAACTCACAGAGATCCAGCTGCCACTGCCGCTGCCTCTGCCTCCCAAGGCTGATACTAAAGGCATCCATTACCATGCCTAGCCTAAGGTCCTCATTATTTAAAATGTAATTTTGGGGGACATGTAGCCCAGGCTGCCCACAATCTGAATATGTGCCCAGGGATAACCTTGAACTAACCCAGCCTCCACCTCCAGAATTCTAATAATATTGCAGTGGCTCCCAAGTGCTGATATTACAAGGGTGTGCCACCATGCCCATTCACTTGGTGTCTAGGCTCAAACCCAGTTCTTGGTGTATGCTTCTTAAGCAGTCTACCAAGTGAACTATATTTCCAGCCTTAGATCCACCTGCCTCTGCCTCCTGAGTGCTGGGATTAAAGGCATGTGCTACCACAGACTGGCTTTGATTTTTTTTATTAGAATTATTGATTTAGTATTTTGACAGAGTAGGAAACATTTTAAATTCCTATATAGAGTGATTTCAGAGACAGGGATTCTCTGTGTAATAATAGCCCTGGATGTCCTGGACTCACTTTGTAGACCAGTCTGCTTTGTAGACCAGGCTGGCCTTGAACTCACAGAGCTTCTCCTGCCTCTGCCTCCCCATTGCTGCAATTAAAGGTGTGCTGTACCATGCCCTGGCCAATAATCCTTTTTAAAGCAGTCTTGTGTTTTCTGGAAATTTGAGCATATATTCCCCATAGGGGTCTACAATCAATTTCCTCAGTTTTAGACTTTTTGCATTTCTATGGTAACTTTGTTACAGTTAATGAAACAATGTTGATACAATATTAACTAAAATCCGTAGTTTACCAGAGTCCACTTTTGGCGTGGTCTTATATTTCTGACAAATATATATTAAGTATCCTCCTTATAGCATTCTGAAGAATATTTTCACTGACTTAAATTCCTCTGGTCTACTACAGTATGGGACCCCCTTCCCCAAACACACACACACACACACACACACACACACACACACACACACACACACACACTTGTAACCAATAAATATTTTAGGATCTCTGTAGCTTTGCTTTTTCTGGAATGCCATGTAGTTGGTTTTTACAGCATATAGCCTTTTCAGACTGGCTTCACTTAGCATTATGCATTCCATGTTCTCCATGGATCCTCCATGTCCTAATATAACTTAATAGTTCATTTATTTTTTATTTGAAAAGTATTCTGCTGTGAAATTACCAGTTAATGGGTTTACTTGTTGGAGGACATCTTAAGCTGCTTCTATATTTAAACCAGTGTGGACAGAACCGATACAATCATTTGTGCACAGGTTTTTCTGTAGACATAGTTTCCAATTCGTTGGGGTAAATATTGATCTTATGTTAAGAGTAAAGTAGTTTCTTTAGCAAAGGCCATTATCTTCCAACTGGTCACACTGTTTTTGCCTTCTTATCAGGATCCATAGTTTCCTTTGTTTGACATCCTCACCAGCATGCTGTATGATTGGAGTGGTAGATTTTGGCTATTCTAGAAGAGGTGTAAAATCATCTTTTAAAAAATTTATTTATGGCGGATCTCTGTGAGTTCGAGGCCAGCCTGGTCTACAAACTACAAACTGAATCCAGGACAGCCAGAGCTGTTATACAGAGAAACCCTGTCTCGAAAAACCAAAAAAAAAAAAAAAATGTATTTGTTTGTTTGTTGGTTGGTTGGTTTTTCGAGACAGGGATCTCCTGGACTCACCTTGTAGACCAGGCTAGCTTTGAACTCAGAGATCCACCTGCCTTGGCCTCCCAAGTGCAGGAGTGTGCCACCATGGCCTGCAAATTATCTTTTAAATTTTAATTTAAATAATTCCTATCAATGTTTATCTTGAGCATGTTTACATATGTATGCTTGGCATTTATCTTCTTTGATTAGGTGTCAGCTCAAATGTTTGCATAGACCTTGAACTTCTGATCCTGCCCCTACTTTCTACTATATCCAATTTATTCTGTGCTGGGTATGGAATCCAGGTCTGTGCTTACTTTAGTCAAGTGCTCTAATAACCGAATACTTCCCTAGCCCGTCTTATTGGAAGATAGCCCAAGTCAACCTCTAACTTAGAATCCTTTTGCCTCAGTCTCTAGAATGCTGTTGTTTTGACTTTTTGAGACTGGGCCTCACAATGTAGCTGTAGCTGGCTTCAAATTCAGAGATTTGCCTGCCTCCTGCTCATATATTTTTCCTATAAAAACACTGCTGAGGAGAGGGCAAGAAGAGAGTGGGAATTTTTCAGTTCTGGCCAACGCTGAAAAGAAATCCATTTCCTTCCACCAAATTCGTTCGCTTGATTTTCGACACAACGGACATTTCTGAGCGCTTTGAAGACCCTGCAGCACATCTTGGGAGTCTTTACTGGTATCTTCACTCCTTTCAGAGCGGGAACAGAAGATAGCTCATTTTCTTGGGATAAGAAACTTTCAGAACCCCTGCAGTCGCGCGCTTAGGGGCACGAAATTTTGATTCGGTTACGGATCTAGAATTTCCACGTGACCGGAGGCTGCACAGGCCGAGTCCGTCAGATTGGCCCGCCCTGGGCGCTGCAAAAGGAAGTTCCGCCAGTAGGAGGTCGCTAGACTGCTGGGCCCCGGGCCAAGAGCTAAGCAACTTCCGGAAGCGCCTCCCCGCGGGTCACGGAATTCGAGTTCCAGCCGGAAGAGGCGGTGAGTTCAGAGCACCAGAGCACTCCCGCGGCTGCTGCTTTCAACATTGGCGGGAACCTGACAGGTTGACTGCAGCTGTGAACTGCAGCTGGTGGCGGCGATGGCATCGCGTCGGGGAGCGCTCATCGTGCTGGAGGGCGTGGACCGTGCTGGCAAGACCACGCAGGGCCTCAGGCTGGTGACCGCGTTGTGTGCCTCGGGCCACAGAGCCGAGCTGCTGCGTTTCCCCGGTACGCGAGCGCCTGGGCTTAGTTATTGTGGCTTTAAAAGCTTTTAGAACATTTTTTAAAAAATTGTTGTGCATGGTTGTGCTGGCTAATTTATGCCACCTTCACACAAGCTAGAGTCGTTTGGGGAGAGGGACTCTCAATTGAGAACATTGCCTCCACCGGATTGGCCAGTGGACAATTTCTTGATTGGTCATTGATGTGAGAGGGCCCAGCTCACTGTGGGCAGTGCCTCTTTTGGGCTGGTGTAGATGGCTTAGATGGTAAAATGCACCCTGAAATGAGGACGTGTGTTCAGTCTCCCAGGTAAAAAGCTGGGTATAGTTGCTTGTAATCCCAGCACTGGAGATGTGGAGACAGGCTCCTTCCTCGTTCCTGGGGCTTTCTGGACACCCAGTCTAGCCAAAACTGAGCGTCTGGTCCCAGTGGTAGACCCTCTCTGGAAACACAAAGTGAACGGCCACTGATAAAGGAACATGAGGTTGGCCTCTGGCTTTCAACCCATATGCGCTGGAACAACAACCCCTGATTCTACAAATTAAGTAGGTAGGGAATTGGAAAAATGCTTTATTGGATTTTTTGTTTTGTTTTTAAATTTACATCGGTGTCAGGACTTTCAGACAGTTTTGAGCTGCCATGTGGTTGCTGGGAATTGAACCCAGCTCCTCTGGAAGAGCAATCAGTGCTCTTAACCGCTGAGCCATCTCTCCAGGCCCCTTTCTTGGATATTTTAGTCTTCAAACCAGCCAGTCAAAAGCTTTACAAGTACTTTCGAAATCAAGACTTAGGTGGTTGATGGGCGTCGTGGCACATGCCTTTAATACCAGCACTTGGGAGGCAGAGGCAGGTGGATCACTGTGAATTCAAGGCCAGCCTAGTCTACAAAGTGAGTCTAGGACAGCCAGGACTACACAGCGAGACCCTGTCTTGAAAAACAGAACAAAAAAAGACTTATGTGGTTTCTGCACTTTAATGTGTTCTCTCATGGAAACTCCTTTGGCTTCAGAGATGGTCCAAAGCTGTCTTAAGAGGTTTAATAAAGTTCAGAGTTAGACATGAATACAAGTAGAAAACCTCAGTGCAACTATAGTATACTTTTGGTGAAAAGTCTGACTTAAGTAGTATTTGTATTTTTTTTTCTTTCTAGAAAGATCAACAGAAATCGGCAAACTTCTCAATTCCTACTTAGAAAGGAAAACTGAACTAGAGGATCACTCGGTGCACCTGCTTTTTTCTGCAAACCGCTGGGAACAAGTGTAAAAACTGACTCACCCCCTTAACTTGCAGACTTTTGTGTGTAGCTTGTGTGTGTGCATACATGTGTGGGTACATGCATGTGCACATGAACATGGAGGGCAGAGGTCAACATTGGGACCTCCATTCTCCACTTTATTTATTGAGACCGTTTTTTTTAAGATTTTTTCGAGTAGTATAAATGTCTGCATGTATGTTTGTGCACCTCATGCATGCACGCCTGCTGCCAAAGGAGGCTAGTTCCCTGTAACTAGAGTTACAGGTACTTGCAGGCTGCCATGTGGGTTCTGGGAACCAAACCTGGATCCTCTTCAAGAGCAACAAGTGCTTTTAACTGCTGAGACAAGTTTTTGTTTTTCAGATTTTAAGTTGGGGTTTTTTTGTTTGTTTTTGTTTTCTTTTCTTTTTTTTTTGGTTTTTCGAGACAGGGTTTCTCTGTGTAGCCCTGGCTGTCCTGGACTCACTTTGTAGACCAGGCTGGCCTCGAACTCACAGAGATCCGCCTGCCTCTGCCTCCCAAGTGCTGGGATTAAAGGCTGTTTTTGTTTTCTTGAGACAGGGTTTCTCTGTATCCTAGCCTTGATTGCCCTGTAGACCAGGCTGGTC
Organism: Lophiomys imhausi; assembly: GCA_907164525.1. NCBI lineage: Eukaryota > Metazoa > Chordata > Mammalia > Rodentia > Muridae > Lophiomys > Lophiomys imhausi. The sequence continues at coordinate 17,104,768 of CAJQZJ010013540.1, read as the reverse complement.
CAGCCCTGGCTGAGATAAGGTTTCTTACTGAACCTTTAGCTCACTAATTTGGGGCTACACTGGCCAGTGTGGTTCTAGGATCTGTCTTGTCTTCCCAAGTTCCTACCTTCCTACTGGTTGACACCTGGGCTCTGGGGTACTGGGGATCCGAACTCAAGTCATCCTATTACATGAAAATCAGTTTATCCATAGAGCCGTTTCCCCAGCCCCCAACTTTTTTTTCTTTTTGAGATAATACTTCCCTTTGTTGCTCAGGGTGTCCTCTAAGTAATGGCAAGCCTCCTGCCTCAACATTCTAAGTCCTAGCTATTTTCTTTGTTGTATTTCAAGAGACATACTTTGCATGTCTGTCCTTTGTCAGATATGCCTTTTATACATTTTCTCTCCCATTCTGTGGCTTATCTTTTCGCACAGCTTCTTAATTTTACTGAGGTTAGCTTAGCAGTCCTCAAGTGGCTTTGGTCTTTAGTGTTGTCAAATCCAAGGGCATCTAGGTTTCTTCAATTTTGTGATGGGATTTTTCCTATGTTCAATGTTTACTGACTCTAGTAGCATATATTTAAAAAGTCTTAAAGATCTTGCTCTATATGTATTTTAGCTTGGCTTGCAACTTGGGATTCTCCGATTTAGTTTCCCAGGTGTTGGGATAACAGGTTTGTCCCATCATTCCCTAAAGATCAAGAGCTCTAGGCCAATCTGAGCTGCACAGCGAGACCTATTTCAACCTTCTCCCCCAGTCCCCAAAATTGAATGCCTCCTGTGAGGTATGCTAAGTGAGAGGAATCTGACTTGCCTTGTGGCTTCACTGGTGCTTCTTTGGTTATGTCAAGCCCTTCATCTTTGTGCATCTAAGGTTTTGGCACACTGGTAATGATGGTGAGCCTATGGTGTTTGTCTATTATACTTGCAGTCCAGACTTGACACAGATATCAGCCTTATCTTCTGGCCCCCCAAGCCCTTTGCCATCCTTTGCTCTTTGCCTGGGCCCTTCCTTTCCTCAGCAGGTCAGGGTGGAAGTTTCCACTAGAATATTCTAAAGAGAAGATGTAGAGCTTTGTGAGTGCAAATAAATTTACAAACCACTGTGCTGTAATTGTCATTGTGTGACTTCCAAGTTGGGATAGTTTGAGAAACCAGTTCCAGGGCTCAAGAGCATTCTGTTTTTCAGGCCATTGATTAAGTCGAAGTTGAACCAGGGTGTGACCCTTGTTTTGGACAGATACGCCTTTTCTGGGGTTGCCTTCACTAGTGCCAAGGAGGTGAGTACGGTGTGGCACCCTATTTCAGGTTGCCAGGTGTGGGCCCCCATCTGCTTTCCCTCATTTGCAGTGTCACTGCCACAAAGTACATGTTCAAGTTATTCTTAGGAATTGGATGGCTCTCTGGCTTTCCTTAATTCTCTGCGAGATTAAATTTGTTTTTATCAATAAAGAAATGTACTTGCAGCTGAGCGTGGTAGCCTTTAATCCCAGCACTCTGGAGGCAGAGGCAGGCGGATCTCTGTGAGTTCAAGGCCAGCCTGGTCTACAGAGTGAGTTCCAGGACAGCCAGGGACCCTGTCTCAAAAAAAAAAAAAAGAAAAGAAAAGAAAAATAAATGTACTTGCAGGTTGTTTTTCACATACAGCATTGTATTTTCCATTTGAATGATTTATCTCACAAAGGTTGCTTGTTAAGATTTTCATCCACTGCCTCATTTGTGACTGGGTGTGGAATGACTAGAATACTAGAGTCTCGCCCACTGACCTCTCTAGTTCCTTCACATTGTTTCTTATGTGTAATGATAGTAGCTGTGCACTGCCCTTTTTTAATTTGTTTTTAAAAATGTCAAGCCGGGCGGTGGTGGCGCATGCCTTTAATCCCAGCACTTGGGAGGCAGAGGCAGGCGGATCTCTGTGAGTTCGCGGCCAGCCTGGTCTACAAAGTGAGTCTGGGACAGCTAGAGCTGTTATACAAAGAAACTCTGTCTCGAAAAACAAACAAAACAAAAAAAAATGTCTACTACTTCTATACTTATGACAAGGTCTCACTCTGGAACCTTTGCTAGGCTGGAACTCTGTATGTAGACCAAACTCACCATGAATCATGGTTATCCTCCTGCCTCTGCCTCATGAGCGCTAGAATCAAAGTGTTATAGATTCAGGAATAGCTGCATACTGACCTGCACCACCACATCTGACGATGCTTTTTAGTTTTTAAACTTCAGATATTTAGCCAGAAAACCTCCCAGAAGTATTATCAGCCTCAAGGCCCTCACATCCTCTGTTCAGTAACAGATGGCATTGTCGGGTTTTTTGGTTTGGTTTGGTTTTCTGAGACAGGGTTTCTCTGTATAGCTCTGACTGTCCTAAAACTCATTCTGTAGACCAGGCTGACCTTGAACTCAAGAGATCCACCTTCCTCTGCCTCCCAGGTGTGGGATTAAAGGTGTGTGCCACCCCTTGGCATGGGATTTAGTTTTTTAAATTATTTCCTCTATAAGGATGCTGAAGTGTAGCTCTCCATAATTGAGGGCTTCTGGTGGGGTTGCACATAGGGACTGTCTCAGTTTTCTTTTTTTTTCTTTCTTTTTTTTTTTTTAGGTTTTTATAGACAGGGGTTCTCTGTGTAGCCCTGGCTGTCCTGGAACTCATTCTGTTGACCAGACTGGCCTTGAACTCAAAGAGATCCAACTTCTGCCTCCTGAGGGATGGGATTAAAGACATGCGCCACCACGCCCAGCCAGGCTCAGGTTTCTTTAAGGAGCTGGCTTTGGGGAGTTTGACTATGATCCAGTGAATATATGAGCAACACAAATTGGACTTTGGTTGTTTTCTTTTTTTGTAAGGGAGGGAACCTGGTAGGACTGGGAAGTGAGTATTATTGGGGTTTGTGATGTGAAATTCCCAAATAATTAATAAAAATATTACATAAAATATTTTTTATCTATATGGGTGTTTTGTGTGCGTGTATGTCTGGTACCCATGGAGACCAGAAGAGGGTGTTGAATCCCCTGGAACTGACATTACAAACCATTGTGAGCTGCCATGTGGGGGCTGGGAATAGAATCCCTGGAAGAGCAGCCAGTGCTCTTAACTCCTGAGCTATCTCCAGCACCTGGAGTTATTTTTGAGTCAGGGTCTCTTGCAGCCCAGGCATTTCAGTAACTCACCAGGTACATCAGGTTGGCCTCAAACTTGTAATCCTCTTGCCTCAGCCTTCTGAGTGCTAGAAGTACAGGAGAGAGGCACCATTCTGGCCCAAGAAAGTCACTTAGAAGAACAATCTTGGCCTAGGGTGGTCAAGTGCTGGTTAATCCTACCACTGAGGAGGCAGAAGAAGGTGGATCTCTGTGAGTTCAAGGCCAGCCTGGTCTACAGAGTAAGTTCCAGGAAAGCCAGGGCTACTCAAGAGAAACCCTGAGGAGGGGGGTTGTCTAAACACAGGTATCAATCATTAAACATACAATCAGTGTGGCTCATTGCCTTGTATTTTTATTATATTAAACCAAAATCTGATTAAGGTCCATGTGTTGAAGTGCCTCATAAACTTATTTGTTATAATTGTGCATGAAAGATGGAGGCCAGGGCATGTGTGCCACAGCATGCATGTAGGGGTCAGAGGCCCACTTTGGAGAATTGGTTCTCCTGCTGAATGCTGGGGATTTAACTCAGGTGTCAGTCTTGTGTGGTAAGTAAGTTCCTTTACCAGCTGAACCACCTCACTGGCCCAAGTAGTTTTGTTGTTTTTTGTTTTGTTGTGTTTTTTGAGACAGGGTTTCTCTGTGTAACAGATTCACATTTAAAATATTCCAAGTACTGAGTATAACTGATTAAAAAAAATTTTTTTAAAGATGTATTTACTTTATGTGTCTGAGTGTTTTGCCTACATCCACAGAGGCCAGAAGAGGGCATCAGATACCCTGAGAAGAAGCTACAAGAATTGTTAGCATGTGGGTGCTAGGAGCTGAACACGGGTCCTTTGGAATTACAGAAAGTTCTCTTAACAGCTGAGCCATCTCTCCATGTAGGAGAGTAACTCTGGTAAAGCATGTGCTTGCCCATTTCCCCCAAATATTTCTTTTTTCTTTTGGTTTTTGAAACAGGGTTTCTCTGTGTAGCCCTGGATGTCCTGCTCTGTAGACCAGGCTGGTCTTGAAGTCAGAGATTCACCTGCCTCTGCCTCCTGAGTTCTGGTATTAAAGGCGTGTGGCCATCACTACCTCCAATTTGTTTTGGTTTTTTGAGATTGGGTCTCTGTCTGACCTTGAATACTGTGTAGCCAGTGATAACACTGAACTGCTTTTACCTCGCAAGTGCTATAATTGCATTTGTTTTGGTTTGATTTTGAGACAGTCTCCTGTAGCTCAGCTTGGTCTGGATAAATTTGAACTGTCTTTCTGCCACTTCACAGGTGCTGTTCATACCCAATGTTTTCATGTAGGTTTGTAAACCTCTTAAGAGTACTGGGTCCTCTCATCAAGCATCAGGTGGTGTCTGAGAATATCTTTATGTAATAGCCGTTGGGGATGGCAGATTACCAAGGGATAAATAACCTTTTAATTCTGTTTCTTCTACAAATGTTAAGAGTCATTCTCCAATGGCATTTTGTAAAGACAGATAATTGGTAGGCCATGGCCCTGTAGGGAGGGCCTTTGGGTTACTTCTTGAGCTAATAGTGTTTTCTGGAGGATGGGTGGCTTCTCTTGTCCTACTCTTCTTCTGAAAACAAGAACATTTTTAGCAAATTGGTGAGATGAGTAAGTGGGCAGGTGTGCATAAGCATCAGTGGGCAGGCAAGCTTGTGATGGGTTTCCAGGATTGCTAATTTCTTTCAGTGTTCATTGGGATGGAAGATTATGGCAAAAAGATCTGTTTCTGTCTCTGGAACAAACTGCTTTTCACTGTAGACTTTCTAAGGTTCAATGGACCACCAGGATATCTACATGTGTCCTGCCATATTCCAAGGCAAGGTCCAGGATGTAATGAGGCCTACAGAATGCAGAGGTCAGAGCTGTGATGCCATCCTGTTTATGCATTTTTTTTTTGGTTTTTCAAGGTAGGGTTTCTCTGTGTAACAGCTTTGGTCCTGGTCTTGAATTCACAGAGATCCTCCTGCCTCTGCCTCCCAAGTGCTGGGATTAAAGGCGTTCACCACCACCACCTGGCAATCTGTTTACTCTTATTTCCAGTACCACCACACCCTCACTTTGAAGCACAAGATTATACCCCATCAGTTTGCTTTCTCTAACTGTTGGGTTCTCTGTTGGCAGAATTTTTCCATGGATTGGTGCAAACAACCAGATGTGGGCCTTCCCAAACCTGACCTCATCCTGTTCCTTCAGTTACAAATGCTGGATGCTGCTGCACGGGGAGAGTTTGGTCTTGAGCGCTATGAGACTGGCACTTTCCAGGAGCAGGTTCTGCTATGTTTCCAGCAGCTCATGAGCGATAAAAACCTGAACTGGAAGGTGAGTCCTGGAAATACAAACAGCCATGGAAAAGTTGTGTGATAGCACAGCTGGTGTAGTTTGCTTAAGCACCCATGAAACCTCAGGGAAGTTACTCTAGTTCTCTGCCATTGGACTTGGTGGTCTGGCATTGTATGCACAGTCCATGGACTTGGTGGTCTGGCATTGTATGCACAGTCCAACTTTTGACGGTTGCCTAAGCTTCCCAGACTTCAAGCCCAGCACTTGAGTAGTCCAAACATCACAAGCCAGTTTTGTCTAAAGAAGGTGCTGCTGGGCTGGAGAGATGGCTCAGAGGTTAAGAGCACTGGCTCCTCTTCCAGAGGTCCTGAGTTCAATCCCCAGCAACCACATGGTGGCTCACAACCATCTATAATGAGATCTGGTGTTCTTTTCTGGCTGACAGGCATGCATGCAGACAGAACACTATATACATAATAAATAAATAAATCTTAAAAAAAAAAGGGTACTGCTTCCGCTGCCCTTTGCCTATAGTATGTCCTCAAGATTTTGAAGTTTTCTCTAAAGTTCTGTATCATTTTATGTTAGAACCGATGGCAATGATGCCCTTTTACTTTCTATGCACCAAGTCAACTCAGAGAGCCATCCTGAATAGTCTGGGTAAGGTTTGTGTGGCTGCACTGGGGTGGTCAAGCTACCTTCTAGGAGATGTCACTTGTGAAGTTTTCTGAAGGTTTCCTACATATAGAGTCATACCTTGTGAAATACTTGGATTTCTTCCATAAACTTTCTACACCTCTGAAAGCTTTTCAGAAATTTGCTGCCGAAGGTCTTAGCCAGACTTACAGATCCAAGGGCTATGTCCAGACCCCACTTGGAGGGGGGGACTTGGAGATGCTGATACTTACTCAGACTCTCTCCTGGCTTGCTCTTAAAGAAGAGAAGCTTCCCTGGGATCTGCCTGTCTTGAAGAATAGAACAGCTAGCTGTGTTAGGACAGTTTTCATCTCAAGAAAGGTGCAACTGGTCTTTTGTTTTTGAGACAGGGTCTCTGTGTATCCCTGGCTGTCCTGGAACTCACTATGTAGCCCAGGTTGGGCTTGAACTCACAAGAGATTCTCCTGCCTCTGCCTCCCAAGTGCTGGGACTAAAGGAGCGGGTCACTCACTGTTCCTGCAGTGGACCCTGTTCTTCTCAACTGGAGGACAGTTGCTCAGGTTGCTTAGGAGCAAGATGGGTAGCCAGTACATCCTGCTTTGTATCTAGATGAATGCCAAGTTCAAACAAAGCTGCGGGTGAAGGGCCCCTGCAGGGATTTAGGTTGGCTTTTGCCCTGGCTCACCTGATGTTACCATGGCCCTGAGAATAGAAGGGAGGTGGTGTTATGGTCCCTTCTCTCCTGTTCCCTGTGGTTGTAGGTGGTTGATGCTTCCAAAAGCATTGAGGATGTCCATGAGGAAATCCGTGCCCTCTCCGAGGATGCCATCCGCAGCGCCGCCCAGAGGCCACTGGAGGAGCTGTGGAAGTGAGACAGAGCTTCCACTGCAGACACTATTCTCTGGTCCTTTAGGAGACTAGTGGAAGGGTCACATCTAACACTATTCAGCAGGAGCTGTTTTTCGGCAAGAGAGATTTACAAGCCTCCACTCATAACCTGAGATTTTGATAGTTTGGACAGTAAGTTGTGCAATATCTCCCTCTGCCTACTCCTTGGTTGTAAAGGTGTTAATGTGTTATGGTGTTTTCATACTGAACTTTAATGGTAACTCTCAACAGTTTCATTGAGTTCACTAAAAACATCAATTAGTTGGGACTCAGTTTTTTATAGAATAAAAATTTACCTGAACGGGTACCTGACTGGCTTTCCCTAAGAATCTGTGGAGATGGGTTTGTCCTATATTCATGGCGTTTCCACTGTGAGTTTGATCAATATTATTAGGCCCCATGCTCCCAGTCTGTTCTCAGGCATGGCAAGGCTTATCTAGTGGCAAAATATTGATCATTCTAAGTGCATTTTGATAATAACCCTGTTGGTTCTGCTAGTGCTGGTGGAGCTTTTCACACTATCCTCTCCAAAATAGGATGATTTGACATTTCCTGGAAGAATGCAGTCTGCATGTGTAGAGTGTTTTGGATGCAAGGTGAAGCACATTTCTCTCTGTCAAAAGGGCATGGGCTACGTGGATCTCTGAGCTCTATGCCAGCTAGGGCTACAAAGTAAGACACTGAAAAAAAGTAGGGATTGGCCAGGTATCATAGACCTCTTTTTAACAAGCAGTCTAGGGGCTGGAGAGATGGCTCAGCAGTTAAGAGCACTGCCTAGTGCTCTTCCAAAGGTCCTGAGTTCAATTCCCAGCAACCACATGGTGGTTCACAACCATCCACAATGTGATCTGGTACCCTCTTCTGGAATGCAGGTGTACATGCAGATAGAGCACACATATGCATAAAATAAATAAAATAAATCTTTAAAAAAAAAAAAAAAAAACAAGCAGTCTAAAGTCAGGAGACGCAGAGCATTTACAGGCCTGAGAGGAATGTAGAAGCCTCTGGATGCTGGAAAACTAGCCCTAGTGGTAGACAGACATTTCTGCTCTCCAGGGCCTTCAGAACAGTTTCAGCTGTGGATCATATGCTATGTGGTCATAGCAGCCATAAGAAGCCAACACAGTACCTGAGACGGAAGCCCTTGCCTAGGGCCATTGTACTTGGGTCAGCAATTTTCCTTTATTTGGACTCAAGAGGGCAGGTAGGCGTCATCCAGACTTGTCCCACTGAAATCTCACCAGACGTGAGGTGATCCTCAGTCTCCTACTTGTCCACCAGGACAAAGCCGGCACAGCTTGCTGGGGAGACCCTGAGGCAAGCCTTGTGTTTGGGTGCTTTTCACCACTTTCTCCAGGTGAACGACTACTGGCTCATTTTTTAAACAAGATTCTTACTACTTCTATTTCTGTGAGTGTATGTGCCCACAGAGGCCAGGGGTTAGATATTCTGGAGCTGGGGTTATAAACAGTTGTATGTGGTAGAGGTTTGGATTTCTTTTGAATAGTTATATTGAATTAATATGTAAAAAGTTATGTAAGGAGCCAGGCATGATGGCACATGCCTTTAATCCCAGCACTTGGGAGGCAGAGGCAGGCGGATCACTGTGAGTTCGAGGCCAGCCTGGTCTACAAAGCGAGTCCAGACAGCCAGAGCTGTTACACAGAGAGACCCTGTCTCGAAAAACCAAAAATAACAAAAAAAAAAAAAAAGAACTGGGTGGGTTGAGGAGAGCTGCATGGACAGAAAAGGCCTGACCTCAAGCAGAGGTGAGCCAGAGGCCTGAGACTAGGGTATCTGACGGTGAGGAGACTGGTCTTGGGTGGGACCGGTTCCAAGATGGCAAGCTCGGGCTAGCAGAAGAGGCATGGTGTAGGACCGGCCCAGAAAATGTAAGAACCAGCAGGCAGAGAAGAGCCACAGTCTGGTTGTGTGGGCCAGCAGGCATTGGTGGCACTAGGTGTGGATGGACAGAGGAGGCTGAACCCAAGCAGAAAGGGAGGTTGCGATAGCAACTACCAAATGATTGATTGTGCTGTTCCTGCAGACAGACTGCTGACCAGTTGCCCTCAAAGGACCTACCTGAGGACCTCTTGATCAAGGTATCATTTCTAAAGTGTGTGTGTGTGTTTTTAAGGTTTTTCGAGACAGGCTTTCTCTGTAACAGCCCTGGCTGTCCCTGAACTCACTCTAGACCAGGCTGGCTTCTGCCTCCCAAGTGCGGATTAAAGGTGTGCACCACCACGCCCAGCCCCCTTTCTAAAGTGTTAAGGGTTGGTTGGTGGGGGTTCAGAATTATTAATAAACAGAATCCATGGTTTACACTTCCAAGTGGGGGTGTTGGGAACCCTGGTCCCCTGCAGGAACAGTTAAGAGCTGTGAACTGCTGAATCATTTCACCGGCCCCCTGGTTCTTTTTTTTTTTTTCCTGGAGAGAGATAGGGTTTCTCTGTGTAGCCCTGGCTGTGTGGGACTCGTTCTAGACCGTGATGGCACACAACTTTAATCCCAGCACTCAGGAGGTATAGGCAGGTGGATCTGTGTGAGTTTGAGGCCAGCCAGGGCTACACAGAGAAACCTTGTCTCGAAAATTAAAAAAAAAAAAGTTGTGTGCCACCATCACCTGGCTCCCCTGGCTCATTTTTATATCATGTTCTTTCACTTTTTCTTTTTAGGACCACATGTTTAATATTAGGGAAAACAGACATTGGCTACACAGCTACACACCAGAGGCAGGGTGACTCCACTGGTCCACCTTGGGGAAATCTTCACCTGCTAACACTAAAATCACAGCTAGCTATAACTGGAGGGGGGGAAAAAATCAACACACACACACAAACTTTGTTTTCTACTGAAACTTATTTATCATTAAGAATTGCAAACTACACTACTAAGAATGAACAACCTCATGAAGCCTTTCTCAAGCCCTGAGAGTTCCCTCAGGTTGTACTGTTCCACACATCCACCCTTGGTACCAACAGCAGGCGTTAACAGCAAGACCCTGGGCCACAGCAGCACAATGGCTACTAGACTCGGGAAACAAGGGCCAGAGAATGGGAATTGTCCTGGACTTCCCCTGTCCCACCCCACCTGAAGCGAAGGGAGAGTATGTGAGAGAGGGAGAATTACATGAAATAAATGTCACCAACACTTGATGGGCAGGGATATCTCTCGCTACCTTGTGGGCCACTTAGAGCTGCCATATCTGGCACATACCATCAGTGCACAGCTCCAGCCTCACTTGTCTACAGGCTCCTAGGAAAGGGCTTTTAGCAAAGGCTCTTGCAAGGGCCACCCCACACTACCATACTCTGTTCATATCTAGAGGGTTTTGAAAGGGCTTTTTCTAAGACAGCAGACCTAGAGCATCAAAGCTTGAAGGCCCAGAAAGCCAGGTTTAGAAGGAATGGGTGCCAAGGAGGGTCTGGACACTTCACCTGCTAGTGCCTGGAGCTACCTGCTCTGTCTAAATGTCTATTATGTACCACAAAGCTGTAGTACTTTTACCTTTTTGGCCCCAAACCATCTAAAATTTTCTGTGACCCAGGAGAGTTTCTGAGAAGGGAAAGTACATGGAGGAAGGCTCCAGTAGCAGTGTGTACCCTACTACCATTGGGCACAGTGTCACAAGCAAACAGCAGCTCTGCTCCCCTCGTCCTCCCAGAGGAAAGCTGGGTGGCAAGTTAACAGCAACAGGCGGTGTGTCTTGAGATGCATCAGCCCCTTATAGGAACAAATCTCTTCCCTTGTGAGGTTCTATTGCGGAACCTCAGGACCACAACTCCAGATGCCCTGGGAGCTTGTCAGCTGCCCCAAGGTTCAGGTGTCCATACTGTGCCCATGCAAATGGTATCTTTGGATTTTCCAAATGCCCCACAAGAATACTTTCTCCAAAGCAAGTAGCCTTGCTGTAATTCTTTCCATATGCTCTCCCACTGAGGTAGCCCTTGATAAATCACACTGGGCAGAGGAGACAGTGCAGAAGCTCAGCCTGCCCAGCAGTATGAGGCCATGATCTTGCTGTCACTGTGTACACGTCAACCTGCAGATCTTCTAAGACTGACCAGGGAAGTGCCTGAGAAATTCATGTCTTTGTTAGACAACTTCAAACAGGGGTTTAATTCCAGATAAACCACAAACCCAGGTGCCCAGAAGAAAGCAGAACCAAAGCTGATGTGCTGACCAGGGCTGGCAGTGTCGAGTGGAGAAGTATGGAAGCTCCTGACCCGCTGCTCTTCCTGACTAGGCCTTCTGATGGATGACCTCATGTGGACAGGCCCTTCATGTGTTTGGGGTTAGACAGTCTGACTCCAAGCAGTAAGGCCTCCAGGCACGGCAGTCCTTGGTCCATGAGCAGAGCAGGCCCTCTGGACAGGTGGCACAGGCGAACAGCATTTGGCAGGGGTGGGCTGGGTGGATGGAATGCGGTGACACTGAGTGCCCAAGGCAGGTCTGGGTTCTCAAAGCACCCCAACGAGGGCCATGGAGGCCATCCCCCAACCCCAGGATTTTCAGAGGGATAAGATTTCAAAGTCTTCATCCTCAGAATCAAAGAACCTCTCCAGTCTTTCTGCATCAGAAGAATCTGGAAGGAACAAGATAAAACATTAGGCATGTCTCAGGAGCTGATACGGTATGAGTTGTGAAGATGCTGAAAGAGGTCAGTCCCTGAACTCCACTTGTGCCTACGGGACCAGGGCTGACCCCTGCAGGCACACTAATCATAGTCCAGGAAGCCAAGCCTGATCATCCCCAGTGGCTCTTAGATGGACTTCATCATCACAAAACCTGTTGTACCTGTCACTACAGCGCCCAAGGAACCTGTGGGAACATGCCTCACCCACAGCACCCTGGGCAGAACATGGGCAGGCTGGGATGCTACTGAGCTCAACAGGGTGCTTTACAGTGCCCTCTCAACCAACTAACTGCACCTGGAGGTCATATAACGTTCATAGTTAAAAAGATCTGAGGGCTTGTGGCAGGTACAGATGACATGAATGTTACCGAACTTTTAAATTATTATTTAACACTTATTTATTACTAAATTCACTTATAACAAACACCAACAATTTCTTAACTATTAATCCTATAAATTCCTACAACCCCTTTAACCTATCCACTAAACCTATTGATAATTATAACAACTACTTTCATAACCTTTTAGAATGATACAGTCTCTGGGGCAGGTCCTCAGTCGTCAGGAATACAGTCTTTGTTGTAGATTCTTTTTTTTTTTTTTTGGTTTTTCGAGACAGGGTTTCTCTGAATATCTCTGGCTGTCCTGGACTCGCTTTGTAGACCAGGCTGGCCTTGAACTCACAAAGATCCGCCTGCCTCTGCCTCCCAAGTGCTGGGATTAAAGGCGTGCGCCACCACCGCCCGGCTGTTGTAGATTCTTTAACACACTTAGCAGTCCTTTTTCTGGATCTCTCAGATGCAGGTTCGTCAGGGTAGTTGGTTATTGCAGTCTCACCTTAAATAAGGCTTCATGCTTTCTTTTCTGTGGGAGACCCCAGCCGTCTGCAGGCCAACTTACTTCTTTTGAATCAGGAACTCAGTTGCTCTGCCTCAGTCCTTAAAGCCAGGCACCGTTTCCTTTAGGCCACTGTTTGGACAGATCAAACCCCTCTAGGCAAAAGCTGAGCCACAGGGTCCAGTCCTTGGCCTTTTGGTGTCTTGCTCAGGCTTTCTTTGCTCACCGGCTTCTTTCTGTTTCAGGGAGAGAGCTGGCCATCAATGGCCAGCCGTTTTTTCAGCAGGACTCTTGGAGCTCTCTAGCATCAGGGGCCTCTTCTCTTCTGGGCTCCACGCACTGTCCTCAAATAGGAGGAACTCTGTTTCAGCTAATTTGGGCTCCGCCCACTTAGCAGCTGAAAACAATGTCAGGCCAGATACTTTGTTTCTTCAATTCTATTGAGTCTTTCCTGTTTTCCTGACTTCAGACTTGTTTTTCTGGCTATTGAGTCTTTCCTGTTTTTGCTGACTTCATACTTGTTTTTCAGTATATTGAGTCTTTCCTGTTTTTGCTGACTTCATGCTGATAATGCTCTTCAGGCCCCGAATTAAGAGACAGTATCAGAAACTCCTATATATTTTCTAAATCTAATTTATCTAACCCCTACACATGAACCATGAGGTGGGGACAGAGGACTATCCCACACAAACCTGGCTCTGCAGTCTCAGCACTCACCCAGGGACAGGTTCAGGACATCTTGGCAGGCCAGATGGGAAGGCTGCTGTTCCACCAGCTCAAACATGGGCAGGGCACCTCCAAGCACGGATAGCTGTCAGTGAAATGCAGCTGTTAGAGGACCCTCAACAGTCACTATAGCCTCCAGCCTGCAGAGGTCTAATCTAATTTCAGAGAAGAACGTGGAGGTTGTATCCACACTAAAGGTTACAGCACAGGCCTGCCCCACTGGTAATGATGTGCCACCCCATCAGGCATACATGATCATAGAAGGCACAGGGGCAGCCTTTGGCATACAATTTATTGCCATCCTATAACCACATGAGGCAGGTGAGTGGGCCATAACTTATCACAAAATAAAGCTAATGTGCAAAACTTATATGAAAGATGGCCAATTATGACCTATGCAGTCAAGAGAAATAGCAATGTGAGGCACCCTGCCACATTCAGCCTGCCCACATGTGTGAGGCAGGAACAAAACTCTCCATTCGACCAGTGTGGGGTTCCTAGCTAGGCCATGCAAAGAGGCTCCCTTTACCCAAGCCACCTCATTGCCTGGGTCCCCAGAAGTTTCATCTTGGCTCTGGACAGGGGAAGCTACAGACCTTTTTGACTTGCTGACACCAGTCATTAAAGTCTTCCTCAGTCTTACAGAAAAATCCCTAAAATGAAAATGATTGTGAGAGTAGCGCACATCTGTAGTGAGCATGGAGCTGTGATTTCATCTTCAAAGATCCTGGCATACACTTGCCAATACATGTCAGGCAGTCTGCTCTGCCCATGTGGGTCACACATGCGGACAGTGTCCAATGATGGAAGGCCTACCCGATGGTAACAATGTAGAATGATTCTACCATGTACTCCCTCTCAAAAGCTAGGACTGAGGCTCAAACTTCATGCTCTCTGCACCTGCTAATCCCACGTATATAGCATCTTCTATAAGGTTGACTGTCTAATTGGTGTTAGTACACCAAGTTCCAATCACTGTGAGCTGTTGAGATGCACTCACTGTAACATACACACACTTTAGTGACATGAGGAATTTACCAGTGGGTTCTTTAGAATGTCTGAGACACAGAGTCCAAACTACTCAGAACTTCGGAGATGCACCCAGGCAGTAGTGGTGCACTCCTTTAATCCCAGCACTTGTGAGGCAGAGAGACAAGCAGATCTTTGTGAGTTCAAGGACAGCCTGGTCTACAGAGTGAGTTCCAGGTCAGGGCTACACAGAGAAACCCTGTCTCAAAGTACCCCTCCAAAGAAAAGTCTTGAGATCCTCAACTATATGAAACTAACACTCTAAAATGCTGGAGAAACTACAAAATCCAGACATTTCCTTTATAATCCATGGCAGGATTGGCATAGAATGACTCAGAACATCTCCCTGGGAGTTTGCATAGTTGGAACATACCACAGCAATGGATGGGTCAAGCTCCCCAATGCCCATCCTGCAGGGAGGGTGTTGGCAGTGGAAGCTCTCATCGGGGATGAAGCAGCTGTCAGTCAGCTCCACTGCAGGCTGTGTAGTATGAGGGTCCAGATAGATGAGCTCCTCACCTGGGCAAGAAGATGGAGAAGTCAGAGGCCAGAGTTGGGTAAGGAAGAGGGAGCAGGCTAGAGCAATATCCAGACCCACCATATCAGAGTCAACAGGCAGAGGGTAGGTAGGAATCAGAATGTCAGGGGGGAAGGGCTACATGGACCACAGTGAGGGGGAGGCAAGTGAGGTGACAACACAGCTCCACAGAAAATCCACTCCTTCAGGGAGAAAGACCATCCCCTAGGAACCCATAGCAAGCAAACCATACTCACCAACGTAGCCAATAAAGTAGTGGGCACTGTTGGGCTTCCCTCCAATAACACCCAGGGACTGGGGCATCATGAAACAATGCTGCAGGAGAGAAGGGGGAAGGCCATTGGCCACACTGGCCTTGCAACAGCATGCAAGAAGAGTGCTCCTAAACAGTCCAACACTCCAGCACAGCACACATTCAGAAGTGTGCTTCACCACCCACAACCACATGGTCTCCAGAGGCCTACCTGAATGACACAAGAAGAAAACAAGAAAACATATCCCTGAGAGTTTCCAGTACAGAAGGTACAATAGCGTGCACCACAGGGTCACAGTTCTGTTTTGGAAAACTGGGGAAGGAAAGGTGATAGGATAGAGGAATAGCTTGTGGATTAACATGCAGGTATATGTGGGAAATGTGAACAAGCACATAAGAGAGGTAGCCTGGCCCAATGGGACAGTAGAAATGACAACAAAGACAAGTCAGTGTGACTCCTTAGTTTAATATCTGAGGTAACTATAGTTCAAAAGGTTTTGCCTCTTGTTTTTGTGATGGGATGGAGGAAATCAAAGGAGTAGTGGATGAAATTCTCAGTAAATCTGTCTACAGTCCCCATCCTCATGGGCCTACCCATATTCTAGACTAGTGGTCTCAACCTTCCTAATGCTGCAACCTTTAATACAGTTCCTCATGTTGTGGTGACCCCCCAACCATAAAATCATTTTGTTGCTACTTCATAACTATAATTTGGCTACCATTATGAATCATTACATAAATATCTGATATGCAAGAGCCCTGTGAAAAGGTTGTTCAACTCCCCTCAAAGGGGAGAACCACTACTCCAGACAGAAGCAGAAATTTAAAGGATATCCAGGAGGGGTACAGCAGAGACCTGAAAGAGACAGAAGGCCTGATGGCAGGGTCAGCAACAGGCTGAGTGCTCTTGAAGGCCCTTTGTAAAGCTATAGACACTTAAACTCTCAACATCACTTACAAGATTAAGTCCTTTCCAGCCTCACTCTTAGAAGTACAGCTAGTTGACCACACATTGAAATAAAAGAAAACTGGAAGCATAGGGCTCAGATTAAGAGTTGCTCTTAAGCCGGGCGGTGGTGGCGCACGCCTTTAATCCCAGCACTTGGGAGGCAGAGGCAGGCGGATCTTTTTGAGTTCGAGGCCAGCCTGGTCTACAAAGTGAGTCCAGAACAGCCAGGGCTACACAGAGAAACCCTGTCTCGAAAAACCAAAAAAAAAAAAAAAAAAAGAAAAGAGTTGCTCTTATATTTATTGTTATAAGAGAAAGAGCCTTTTATTGGACCAAAACAGGGAGATGTTGGGGGGGGGGGGAAGAAAAACCTAAAATAAAAAAAAAAAAAAAGCAGATATGAGGTGAGGGGGAAGAGGGTAGGAGGGTGGGACCAGGACGGGGAGAAGGGAGGGAACTATGATTGAGATGTAACTTGAAGAAATAAATAAATGTAAAAATAAATAAGAGTTGCTCTTAAGGGGCTGGAGAGATGGCTCAGTGGTTAAAATCACTGGTTGCTTTTCACAGTTGTCTGTAATTACTGGGCATGTGGTACACACCCTTAATCCCAGCACTCAGGAGGCAGAGGCAGGCAGATCTCTGTTAGTTCAAGGCTAGCCTGGTCTACAAAGTGAGTCCAGGAAAGCCACGGATATACAAAGAAACCCTGTTTCAGAAAAAAAAAAAAAAAAAAAAAAGCCCGGCATGGTGGCGCACGCCTTTAATTCCAGCACTTGGAGGCAGAGGCAGGTGTTCGAGGCCAGCCTGGTCTACAAAGCAAGTCCAGGAGAGCCAGAGCTGTTACACAGAGAAACCCTGTCTCGAAAAACAAAACAAAACAAAACAAAAAACAGTTGTTCTTAAGACTCACCTTCAGCGTCTCCACATAGGCCTCATTGATATCTGTAAGTCCCAGGCGGAGAGGGATGAGAAGCACTAGGGGTCTCCAGGCTGATGGCCTGTTGGTGACTTCAGCTCCAGCAGGGAACCCATTACAGTGCCTCTCTGAATCTGCAGGAAATGCAGCAGCCCCAGCACAGGGAAGGCTGGCCCTGCACAACCTTCCTGGAAGACAAGACATATTTTTCATGAGCTAACCAGAGGCAGACAGAAGTTCTCCCAAGGAGAAAAAGTGTTTCTAAAGCCAGGTTCTTAGGGATGGAGAGATGGCTCAGTGGTTAAGAGCACTGGCTATTCTTTCAGAGGACACAGGTTTGATTCCCAGCATTCATGTGGCAAATCACAACTGCCTGTAACTCCAGTTTCAAGTGCTGCAACACCTTCTTCTGGCCTTTGCAGGCACAAGGCACACAAGTAGTGCACATACATTATGCAGGCGAAACATGCATACACATAAAGTAATTTAAAACAAACCCAAATAAAAATCCCAACTGCTTAAAATATAAGAAACTTGGAAAACAAAAATCTCCCCATTCAAAGAAACATTTTCTAGGGGCTGGAGAGAAGGCTCAATGGTTAAAAGCTCATGTTGCTCTTGCAGAGGACCCATGTTCAGTTCTCAGCACCCATGGGGTGGCTCATAATCACCCAAAACTCCATTTACAGGGGTTCTAATACTTTCTTTTGACCTACTCGAGTACCAGAAACACATGTAGTATATACACATACATACAGGCAAAACAACACTTATATACACTAAAGAGAAGTTCTACACAAAAAGATCTTTTAAAAGTTTGTATATGGTTGTTTTAGCTGCATGTATGTCTGTGTGCCATGTGCAAGCAATGCCTTCAAGGACACTGAGTGTTGGATCTCCTAGAAGTGGAGTTACAGATGGTTGTGAACCACCATGCAGGGGCTGGGAACTGAACCTGGGTCCTCTGAAAGAGTACCCTAGTACTCTTAACTGCTGAACCATTTCCCCAGCCTCCACTTTAGTTTTTAAAATTTTCAAATTGGCAGGGCACGGTGGTGCACACCTTTAATCCCAGCACTCAGGAGGCAGAGACAAGCAGATCTCTGTGAGTTCAAGGCCAGCCTGGTCTACAAAGTGAGTCCAGGGCAGCCAGGGATACACAAAGAAACCCTGTCTCAAAAAACAAAAACAAAAAAATTTAAATTAAGCAAAGCATAGTGGGGCATAGTTTTAATCCTAGCATTTAACAGAGGCAGGGGGAATCTCTGTGAGTTCAGGGCCAGCCTGATGTCATACTGAGACCCTGTCTCAAACAGTAATTTTGTGTACGATGTAGGAGAGAAGTATGTCCCACAGTGCATGTGTGAAGAAGGTCAGAGGATTAACACTGTGGAAGTTAGTTCTCCCTTTACATGGGCTCAAGGGATTAAAATCAGTTTGCCACAATGGTGTGGCAATTGCCTTTACCCACTGAGCCATCTCACTGGCTCCCATGTGCACTTTAAAGAAAAAGTAAAGTAGCAGCCATGTAGTCTCTCTAGCCTGGGCAGACCCAGCTTACCCAGATCCTTCTTCAGCAAGAAGAGCACCAAGAGACAACTTTTCTTCATTCTTTACTATTTCCTCTGTCTAAATGTACTGAGCTAGCCATCATTAAACACATTAATTAGGGTCTTGTGGTGGTCAGACTGCTCCAGTATTGTAGAACACACCCCACAATGTTCTGCACTCCCATCATGGGAAGGCGTGGCAGGAGGAGCTGAGAGCACTTCCCTAATGCTAGGGAAAGTGTGCCCAGTAACAAAATGTGACGGGAAGCCCAGTCAAAACACAACAGCCTGATGGGAGCTACAGCCAAGGGAAGGTGATGTGGAAATCAAAAATGACAGCGCTGGGCAGTCCACTGGGTAAAAAGAACCCGTGAACCCTGAGACATTGATAGGGTCTTCCAAATTTAAAAATGGTTAAAGACTTATCAAGAATGCCTGTCAGTAAACATGGAAAAGTGGAACAATTCAGGAAAATCATCATGTTCAGTCACACATTCAAAAAATGCCTCAGACAAAGATTTTAAGGGATGGTGTCATTGAGACAAGGACAGCACCCTCTCCAGGTAACCCAGTGTGGCATCACAACACTCACTGATACTATAAGGCTGAGAGCTCATTTACTGCTCTTGCACAGGACCCAGGTTTGGTTCCCAGCAGCCATAGGAGGTTCCCTATAACAGCAGTTCCAAGAGATTACCTGCACACACATGGTGCACATAAATTCAGAGACATACATGCATATAAATTTTAAAAAACTTCAAAAACCTGAATAAAGAAATTAATTTTAAAAAGCCAAACAAACAAACAAACAAACAAAAAAAAACCGGTGTGGTGGCACACACCTTAATCCCAGCACTGGGGAAGCAGAGGCAGGCGGATCTCTTTGAGTTCAAGGCCAGTCTGGTCTACAAAGTGAGTCCAGGAAAGTCAGAGCTACACAGAGAAACCCTGTCCCAAAAAATAAACAAAACAAAACAAACAAACAAAAAAGAAATTAAAAAAAACTTTTAAAAAGACAACACAAGAACATTCTAGATTAAAAGAGACTAAAAGTGGTAGTGATTTGCTGAGTTTTTCTGCAAGACTGGACTTTCTAGGAAATAGCCAAAGTAGGGAAGATTATTTAGCTTTGTGTTTTTAGCTATTTAACTTATTTAAAATGTCTTCTTTAAAAAAAACCAAAAAACGTAACCACTCATTTTACTTTTGTGTGTGTGACCTACACATACATGCACCACATTTGTGTTTGGTGCCTGTGTTTGTGCCCTGGAGGAAATGGGAAGACCCACTCAGGAGTGCTGGCAAAGGAACCCAGGTCAAAAGTGCTCTTCATCACCAAGCCATCTCTCAACCCCCCCCCCCCCTTTAAATACAAGGTCTCACTGTGTGACTCTGGCTGCCTGGAACTCTAGATTGGCCTTGAACTCACAGAGATATGCCTGGGCCACAGCCTGAGTGCAGGGATGAGCCTTGGATTCATGAACTCAAGTGATTCTCCCACTGTAACCATCCTTACGTGGTGTGTGCTATTATATTTAGCTCTAACACATTATCTACAGAACGTACACACGCATGCACACACAAGTAATCTGAGGCTGGAGAGAACCCCTTTCTCTCCCTTAGCCTAGTGGACACAGTAAGAGAATGGGTTTGCAGATGTGTCACTTGGCTTCCAAATGCTGAAGTGCTGGTGCTGCTTTAAGACTCAAAAACTCCAGCGGAGGCTCCTGTTTGAGCTCCTGCAACTCCTTGTCAACCAAAACCCTGAGCCACTTACTGATTTCCTCCATCACCACAGTGTTGTCCATTGCTATGTGAACAGCCAAGGAACTCCATGTGTCGAATACAGCAAGCTTCCTAGAGAAAGCGAGAGAATACTCCCATGAGCCATCTACAGCATGACCATCGCACTATTAGAGTGACAATCAAGAGGCGATTTCAAAGCTCAAGTCAAGGATCTGTCCAATAACCCAAACAGGAAGAGGGCTGAGTGTTGCTCATGGGAAATGCCAGCTGCCCTTTGTTGGGAGTCAGAGTATGGACAGGCAGCCCTGGGTGGCATAGCATCTCAGGTCTCACCAGTATGGAGGCAGGCCCAGCTAACTGTGGAGCAGCTTCTCCTCCAGCACCTCACATTGTGAACTGACAGTCCCAAATATGTAATGAACAGTACAACCGAGGCCAGCAGCTGGGAAGAAGCACGGCTGCAGATTTATGGCTCCAAAAGAAGAGCAGACAGCAGCCATACTATGTAGAAATAGAATGTAAATTGGGTGCTATGGGGGTGGGGTAGAAGGTCTATTAATCAGTGAGAAGGCAGAAAGCAAGAAGGAACATTCCCAGCATGGGGACAGTTACCAAGGATCTAAGATGCAAGGTCCTGGTATGTCTAGGAACACAAGAGGCCAATGCCTGAAAGGTACTAGAGCAGTGGTTCTCAGTCTTCCTAATGCTGCCACCCTTTAATACAGTTCCTCATGTTGTGGTGACCTCCAAACATAAAATTATTTTTGTTGTTACTTCATAACTGTAATTGTGTTACTGTTATGAATTGTAATGTAAATATCTGATACGCAGGATATCTGATATGTGACCCCTGTGCATATCAGATTGCATAGGGTTGAGAACCACTGCAGTAGGGAACCCCCCATATAGCCCCTTCCCAGTGAATAGGAAACTAGGAAGGGGCTCAGAAGAGCTGGTATTTTCTCACTATTCATCAATCCCTGCCACAGCAGTGAGGACACAGATCCAGGATGGTCAAAGCAGCACTTCCCTGTGCTGATATGTCAGTAAAGGGAGGCAAGAAGCAGCAACCAAGTAGGGCAGGCAGTATATGCTACAGAGAACCAAAAGCAGGGATTAGGAAAGGGCTACTAGGGGAGGCATACATTGTGGTCAGCAGAGGCATGGGAGCAGGCTAGGCAGACCTGGAGGAAAAGCTTCTAGGCTGGGGTCATAAGGTATACAAAGGTCCTGAAGTAGGTGTATGAGTAACATAGACATGCCACCTAAGGGCCTATCAGGGCAGAGTAAGCTCAGGGGATAGGGTGGGACATGATGTAGCAACCAGCTAAGAAGCCCAGGACAACTAGAGCCTCGGAAAGAACTGCAGCATTTTAATGGAGATGACTTTGGTTATTATTTGAAAAAGTCTAGGATAAGAGAAAGAGGATTAATAATGAAACATGAGACAAGACATGTACTGGGATACAAAAGAGAAGGGATGAGCATGGGTTAAAACTGAGATTTATAAGCCAGGCGTGGTGGCGCACGCCTTTAATCCCAGTACTCGGGAGGCAGAGGCAGGCGGATCTCTGTGAGTTCAAGGCCAGCCTGGTCTACAAAGTGACTCCAGGACAGCCAGGGCTACACAGAGAAACCCTGTCTCGAAAAAAACCAAAAAAACCAAACTGAGACTTATTACAGGTTAGCATGCTCACCTAAGAGCCAGAGAAGTCTAGAATCAGCCCATATTTTGGCTTAAGCAGTTGAAAAAACCCACTAACATCTCCCATGGAAAAAGCAGGTTAATGAAGCCAAGAGCTGGCAGAGTGCTCTAACTTTGGAAGTTAACATGCCTCATGAGCCTCTGGGTAGAGAAGCAACAAAGAGTTCAGGAATGTAACCCTATCCCTGTGTGTAGAACAGAGAGGTGGCCACAGGTGAGGAAAAGGAATGTAGCAACAAAACCAGAGGAGGCCAGAGACAGGAACAGTAAGCATGAATAAGCAACCTGACTTCCCATTTCCAGAAAGATAGAAACAATAACACTAAGAGGCTCTTTGGCAGTGAACACAGAAAAAGTGAAGCAACAGATAGGACAAGCACTGATGATGACCTGGTCAGGCTGTTCAGAGCAGTTGTGAAAGGTTTCAGTAATGGGGTGACCCTGCAAATTATATCACAAACCAAAGAGATGTGTCATAATTAGAATGAGGATCCCCCTTCCTCTGCTCATGTATGTGAATGCTTGGTCCCCAGTTTGTGGAACTGTGTGGAAAGGATCAGGGGGTCTGGACTTGTTGGAGGAGGTGTGTTTTGAGATTCAAAAGCCTCTGTCATTCTCAGTGAGCTCTTGCTCTGCCTCATGCTGCTGGACCAGATGTAAGCTCTTGGCTCTGCTGCAGCGCCATGCTTGCCTGCCTGTGGCCATGCTGCTTGCCATGATGGTCATAGACTCTAGCCCTTTCGAATTGTGAGACCCCAAAATTAAATGTTTTGCTTTTTTTTTGTTTTTTTGAGACAGGGTTTCTCTATGTATCCCTGGCTGTCCTGGATTCACTAGTTGGACCAGGCTGGCCTTGAACTCACAGAGATCCACTTGCTTCTGCTTTCTGAGTGATGGGATTAAAGGTATGTGCCACCATGCCTGGCAGTTGGGGGACAGGGTTGTTTTTATAAGTTGCCTTGGTCATGGTATTCTGTCACAGCAATAGTAAAGTTACTAAGACTTGCACAAGGGCTCTAAAGGGTATGGAGTGGATGTGCATGCCACAAAGAAACCAAGCCTAGGAGTCATAGTCAGCCATGGCCTGCGATGGACTGCTGGGCATCAGACATAGGAAAAAAGGAAGTGTCCATGTGGAGCCTGTAGGACATGGTCACTGCAGACACAGGACAGGGTGTAAGAGAGCAGTCAGGAGAAACTATAGCTAGAGACAGATTTGGAGGTAATGACTTTCAGTCCAACAGGGACGGAGCCCTACACAACTGAGTCTTGGACACTGGTTAAGAGCCTCCCAGAGGCATTGGGATATTAAAGCACAAAGCCACAGGGAAATCTGAATCAGGTCAGAAAACACTGCAGGGAGGAGGGTACAGGCAATGGCACAGAGGTTCAGAGCACCTGCTGCTCCTGCAGAAGACCCAGGGTTCAGTTCCCAGCACCCACACAGCAGCTAAGAACCATCTGTTAACTCCAGATCCAGAGATCTAATAACCTCTTCTAGCCTCCCTATAAGCCTTATATGTATGATGTGCACAGATATAAGTGTAGGCAAAATACTCGTACATACAAAATAATCTTAAAAACAAAACAAAACGCCAAGGGATCATACACCGACAAGTGACCTGTCCCTAGAAACTGAAGAGCCATTCAAGAAGAAATTATGGAGCAAATGTCCCTCAAAAAAAAGTTGACTGAGCTCCAAACACTGGGGCCACAGAGAGGACAGGGAACTCCAACTGACTCTGAACAATGGGAAAGCTTATGATCTATGTGGAGGTCTCTAACAAACCCACAGAGGCAGAGGGCTACAGTACCTGCAAATATAATACCAGAATTGCTATGGTTCCAGATCTGAGACACCTTCATACAGATGGATCTGTACACCAAGACAGACGACAGGACTAGCCTCTGACCTAAACATGAATCCCATTCACAGAACAATAGGCATAGTCACCCAGGGGATTCCCCTGGGTCTATAAGCAAAGAATCAGAATACCTTATTTCCTGTGGCAAAAAGTACTCAAGGAGTGGGTAAATGCCAAGGAGAACTCATGCTGACCCCAAGAAGCAGAAGGGCTGGGCTCATTACGTACTTGAGGACTTGGGCAACAGTGTTCGGCCCGTACCACTGGCCTATAGACTTGCCTTCGCCAACTCCCATTTGCGCTGCAGGAAATAGACCCAGGTTAGCAAACACATCCATCCCAAAAGAGTGCATATGTACATGCTTGCGTACACACACCTTACTTCTGGTACATCAGTAAACACTTCATAGAAAGGTCTAGATAGGACAGCTACCCTCCTAAGGAAACAAACCAAACCTTCAGGAGGGCCCTAACTCCCACAGGCTGCATGGAATGAGTCACTGAAGGCTGTACAGGGACAGAGTAGGCTTGGGTCTCAGCTAGTGCTGGAACACCCACAGCAGCCCACAGGGGCCAGAGGCTAGAGTGACCTGGAGACTCATTCGTCAACTCTGAAAGATTTGGAAAGCTCCCAAGGAGTCCCAAGGAGTCTGTCTGCCCTCTGTACAGAGCCAAACCTAGCTTTAATCCCCACCTATCTGGTGGATGGAGTAATAGCTGTCCTTCCTGTCCAGGAAAGCATTGAGGACGTTGAAGTAGCTGTCAGGCTGTCTCTTCCGCTGAGTCCACCTCCAATCTATTGCAAACAAAACACAGGAGGTTAGTTTGACTACACAAGTACCACACCTGCTTTATACACAGTGTTCAATATTCAGATGGTGTACAAGACTTCATTTTTGAAGCCTTTTAAGTTAACAGTCAAATTCTCCAGGATTTCAAACACACACACACACACACACACACACACACAC